>CBVK0103812282.1:0-21142 GCA_900067695.1 Picea abies | reverse complement strand
TCAATTTCTTGGAGGTGGAATCCTAGTTAAGACCTCTTTGATCAACATATGCACCTAGTCAAATTGTAAGAGAATTTTATCTTATGCATCGTCAAGATCTTGAAACATCTTCCCTAGTAGCATTTTGAGGTGACAATATAAGGTAGCATTTTTGAGGTAACATAGGGAATTCACGTGGTTCACCCAAACATTGGGCTACGTCCACCAAGCATAGGCATCAGTTGTGTTGCATAGGCATCATTTGTGTTATTATTCAGATCATGCAGATTACAACAGATTTGTAGGTTCTCACTCTGTTTGTCTCACTTTGTCTCTATGGGCTTACATGTATTTATATACATTGACAATAAATTGATTATTAAATGCAATCCCTATCCATATTCTAACTTGTTCTATTTTGTTGTAACCAATGCAGAATAATAGGATCCAGATCCATCCTTGGAGGAATTCGTTGTCACCAAATCCCAATAGAATAATTTCTGCAAAACTTCCTTTCTAATTTCACACATTATACTTCTCTTGTATCTTTCCAAGTCATGCAAGCCTCCTTCTCAATTCATGGGAAGTCTTTTTATTCACTTGCCTAAGAATTTTTTATCATTAATGAGTGATCTTCTCAACTCTAACTTTCACTTGAGCTTGAAATTTTTTTATAAGAAGATGTTCCTTGCTTCACTTGAATTTTTGGTCATTAATAAGCCACTTGCTCAACTCTAACTCTCACTCACTTGAGTTTGAATTTTTTTTATAAAAAGATGTTTCTTGATTGACTTGAATTTTTTTATCATTAATGAGCTATTTAATTTTTTTTATAGAAAGATGTTCCTTGATTCACTTGAGTTTTTGGTCATTAATGAACCACCTTCTCAACTCTAACTCTCACTTGAGTTTCAAATTTTTTTTATAAAAAGATGTTCCTTAATTCACTTGATTTCAACTCAAGTTCTTTCCCACTTAGTATTTCATAATATGCCACTTGTCATTTCAGCTTGTAGGTCAACAATCACTCTTTAAGAATACCTTCATATTGTTATTCCCCTATTTCTATTAATTAGTTTTTAAAATGTGTTTTCAAATGTTTTGTCCACCCTCGTCAAAGGTTAATCAAACAATAATTTAGTACATAATATAACAAAGTTTTAATAAATTGAAAATCTGGGATACTTCATATTGTTATTCCCCTCTATCTATTAATTAATTTTCAAAATGTATTTTAAAATATTTTGACCACCCTCGTCAAAGGTTTGTTAGACAATAGTTTAGTACATAATATAGCAAAGTCATAATAAATTGAAAATTTTGGATATTACATTTTACAGTACTTATATTTATGATAGTCAAACAACAGTTTAGTACATAATATAACAAAGTCTTAATAAATTGAAAATCAGATATTACATTTTACAATGCTTATATTTATGATACACATCAATTCTCTAAATACAATTTACTCTAAATATAATGTAATTACTGGTGCTTTCAATATAATATAAGCACCACTGCATAGTGAAAAAGAATCTAAATATAATGTACTCTAAACATAATGTAATTACTATTGCTTTCAATCTAATATAACCACCAGTGCATAGTGACAAAGAATGGCACAAAAATCTCATCTAGAATATTCAAAACTTTACTACCTTATGGTTTAGAGGGTAATATAGAAATTGGTATGCATGAATTGTACAAGCATTGGGGAACATAAATATAAATGCACCGGTGTGTTCATTAACATAGAAACAAAGGGTGAGGCATACATAATCAATGTAGAATTGGTGTGTAAAATTGTAAGAGAAACAATGCTTCATACAACAAAAAAGGGAAATTGGGAAATCTTGTGCTTAATATTTATAAAATTTCTAGTGCCATTTAATTTATTTCTGCAAACCATTACTTTTGTATTATGAGTACACATGCGTGCTTTAACAATATAAGAATGAAAAAATAAAAACCTTTTCTACAACCTATGCGTGTTCAAAAAAAAATAGTTATATGGGACATTTGTTAAAGACTAAGCCTCTGTTAAAACTTCTAGTTCAAATAATAGAGGTTGTAGCAGAGTTTTTTTTTTTTCCACATATTATAAAAGTAAAACTCTTTGTAAAAACCTCCACTGAAAGGTGTTTTCCTTGTAGCGGGCTTTACATTTTCAAGGATATAATGACTATTGAAATTTTTTAACACTATAAAATTTTCAAATTTTTTAATACTATAATTTTTTTAACAAGAACAATGTGTTCTATAAAATTATATGATTTTTTTAAGTAAATTCTATTACTTAGGTACTCAACCATTTTACTAACAGAAACATAGCCATTATATTTTACGTAAAAAATTACATGTCACTCTTAAAAAATCTCAAATTTCACATAGTTATATACAAATTCTATAAATAAAATTTATATATTCAACATCATGAGACAATATCATTAACATACACCACCCATATATTTATCTATAACATTTATAGAAATAAAATGTTTACTTCATTGCTAAGGGGAAGTAATATGGGACATCAAATAATTCTACACTTTTCATTATGATGAGTGGTTCGATTTTCATGTGAATTCTAAAAAATCTAATTCTAATTTGCAAAAAAATATATTTCATCCATAAAAATTAAGAAAAAATCCCAATTCCCCCCGGATGGGGTGACACGGGGCGCAATAGTGCCACGCGGGAGCGAGACGGGACACAGCTTTAATGCATCCACCGACTCACATCACCTCAGACAATAACCCCGCATGAATCTGCGCAGGAGCATTCATATGATGAGGCCCCTCGTGCAAGGGAAGGGTACCCCTCACTAGAGCACTATCCAACAGACTTTAATGGCGATGGTTAATGTTTCAGCTATGGAAATCATTTTGGCATCAGTGCTCATTGTCCGAGTAGCAAGACCAAGCGACAAATCGCTCTGGGAGGTCTCCTTCTCACAGGTGAACCAGAGCTGCGGTAGCCTCTCTCCCACTTCACTGGCATAGTGGCCGCACTCGGCAACCTCGCCATTCCTCAGGAGTAATTTGACAGGCACAGCATTCAGATATTTCACTGGGATCCTTCCATGCCCCGAGGTAGAGGGAAACCGCGAAGGGAAGCGGCCTGGTATGCGGCGGAGTCGTGGCGCAAGAGAAAGGGGAAATTCGAGAAATCCATGGCGATAGCAGCTAGGAGACGAAAGAACAGACCATGTACACCTCCAATGGAATACGTGGAGGAGGTCATCCCAGAAGGAGGCCTGCCAAGCCCTCTTGAGCACACCCTGTTCATGGTACCGGAGAATTGGAACCCAAGCATGAGCTTTGGCTCGTACAGCATACGACAGCCTGCAAGCAATGTGCTTGACCCTTCCACAACCACCATAGAGAAGCCTTACTCCCCCTGTTACGTGGAAGAGGAGGCTCCTCCCAAGCCCACCAAGGAAGAAAAGGAACTAGGGTGAGCATGACATCCGTACAGGACATAGGAAGCAGAGGCGGCCACTAGTGAGTAGCTCATGGATAGCCACCGCCCGGAGTAGCCACCTTCAATTGACTGGGATACCTCAATCTCGTCTTTGAGATTAGGAACAAGTTGGATGATCAAATCTTCCGCCTAGCGTGAATGGATCAGCGGCTTTACATGTTCTTTGCGACACATTCCAGAGAATCGTCAAAGAAACAATGTTCGACCTGTGCACTAGCCTACTCGTTCCCAGCGATATGGAGGCACTTCGAGGACTAGGACAAGCAGCCCGGTTTAGAGGTTACTCAATGTTTAAAACTCGACTCTGGTTTTGGTGTTGTTGTTATATTTTATGCTTTATGATAGCTAGTTACTAGGTTGTCTTAGCACTAGTTAGAAGAACCAGTCTCACGCTTGCGACTATAAGTCCTGGTTTCCTTCGGGCAGGATGTCGCACCGTCAACTCTGTTAATTTTGCTAACTATGCCCACTCTGTGACAAATGGACATGGATGCCTAGCTGTCCCAGTTTCCTGTTCAGGCGGGACAGTTGGCATCATTCACAGTTTTGTATTTTGGTTCTAGTAATATAATAGGCACCACCCTTTTTACTTAAAAAAAAAAAGAAAAAATCCCAATTCTGATTTGCAAAAAAATATATTTCATCCATAAAAATTAAGAACCTTTTTCTTATTAGTACTTGACATTTTTTTCTATAGTATTTGATTTTGTTATAAATGTGTATTGAGTATCTATTTATGTGTGTTTATGAATTATCTAGCAACATCTACACTATGTAACATTTTTTCATTTCAATGTTTCCTTTGAAAATGTAGATATATTTTATTTTCATTGAATAAATTGTCAAAAGTTTTATAAGAAAAAATAATTACATAGAAGATTAGAGGAATTTTATATTATCTTTACAATGGTGTAGAACATACTGTGTTATTTCAAAAAAGTCATAAAGATATTATATTTAATTTTCAAAATATTTATAATAAGATAATATTGTTATAATTTTTTAAATATTCAAAAAAAAATGATTTCAAATTTTTTTTTCAAAATTATTTAATTTAATTTTACTAATAAAACTAAATTGTCTAAAGTTTAATAATCCTATAAAATAACATTCATATAAATGTAATTATCATCAATAAAAAAAAATTTCGTAAACAAAAGTAACTAGATATTGATATTCACAAATATACGTGGCATTAAATAATATGGAGTCTGTCATCTATCCTGCCACAACTGGGAAACTAGGACAGGTGGCTATCAAAATTCAGGTGCAACTATAACTGTTTGAAGATGACAATAAGAATCTCTAACTGACAAAAATCGTGACAGTCACCGACTAACCAATGGCCATGCATGACTATCATATAATGTTTGATAGATTATCTCAATTCTCTGTGTAATTGACTTAACAAAAATAAAAACGTAGACCTCGAGGAGCTAGTACAAGTGCGAGCTAGGGATCAACCGATCATGGGCGTTGTAGGCTAAGAAAAATTGATGACTGCATGTTGGACATTTCTTTCTTGCAGGAACTTATGTCATGGCGTCGAACATGAGGTCCATTCACTTTCCCAAGATTTGTTGGATGTGTGCGTGGTCATCAAGTTTTTGTTGCAGCTCAAAAATGAGCTAAGGACACTCATCCGAGAGTTGAATTGGGGTGGGCGGAGGTGTCTCCTCCATCATATCTACATCCATCTCCAAGTTTGCATCCATTGATGTCATTGGAATATCCACTTGACAACTGAGAGGAATTTCTTCCTCCACTAAGCATTTTCTAGTGCCATTAAAATGATCTAGACTGTGGGTTCTAAGGGGGAAAATTTATGGGTGAGGTATAGGTGGTGGGGTGAAATTCTCAAGAGAGAGAATTTCATCACTGATTGGGACGCATCCAAGGTCAATGGTGGGAGTGGAAGTAGGAAGTTGGGTTTTTGAGGTGGATTATGGCTCTAGTCGATACAAATGGTAATAGTGAGTGAAAGTTGAGAAGGAGGAAGTTTGTTGTGTCTATTAAGGGTGTTGTTGTAAAGTGGACCCCTTCTGGATTTTCCCTATCTCTAGGCATTTTGTGGGCATTTAGGTGAGGATTGGGTTGGATAAAAAATGGAGGATTTACCATGGGTGGTCAAACATTCGAGCACAAGGTGAAAATGAAATAGGAGAGACAAGGAATATTCGAGCACAAGGCAAAGATAAAGCCGATGAAAAGTCGAGCACAAGGAAAATATGGAACAGGAGAGCGTTCCAGGGAACAAGCCTTCATAGTTCCTAGCGAATTGATAGAGGCGAAATCCATGAAGGTCGGGGTGATTGCTAGCTTGGTGTAGGTGCCTTTCTTGGTACACCCAGCTTTGTTCACGCAAGGAACCATTAAGTCTTCTTGGATCAGAGTGGTCTATCAAACATTAAGAAGATAAGGGATTACTTGGAATTCTTTAGAAATATTTTCTTGTTATTGAAAAACATTAAGAGAAGTATTCCAAGATGAGTTAAAAGGTTAGGAATATTGGTGATGTGAAGAATCTTATGAAGTTGAGATATAATCTAGGTATATTTTGGACATTCTAAGAGAAAGTGTTATTCATATTCAAATCTCTTACTCTCACAAAGGTGAAACTCTTTCATTCCACATCCTTTTGCAATTTGACCAATGTCTAGTTTCACTCTACATCTCATGAGAAATTTTTCTTATTTTAGCAATCTTTATTTTTTTCTTTACACTAGTCAAAAGAAGATATATTTTTTATGCTCTATATTTTGGTTGGTTAGCTCATTATAATATCGTAATTTTAGTTTTTGCTATAACTCTTTATTGCACCACATTTTCTCCTTAAATTTTCATGTAATATTATTTTTAATATTATCTTTATTCTACAATATGATCTATTCCTTTATTCCCTAATGGTTTATCTTAAATCCTTATCCCATCTATTTATTGAGATGAAGATGGTTTTGGCTATAGTTTGAAGCAATTTTATGACACCTCTCATTGTCCATAGTGTTTAACCTATTGTTCTATAATATGTATTCTAGTCATAGGCATGTTCTCGATGGAAGAAAAGATTATTTCTTTATAAAATTAAAGTAATCTATCCATTTATATATTTGCATTACTATTTGATTTATCATTACTTAATTACCTTTAAAATAATGTCACAACATATACATATACAAAATTGCAACCACATCACCCATAATAATAGTAAAATCAATCAACCAAGGATGAATAAGAATCTCCATACCCATATGGATATTAGCTAATTAATTGTTCACGCCTCTTTCAATTGTAGTTTTTTCATAACGTTTGAAACAATGTCAATCAAAATTGTGAGGTATAGATTTAAATAACTTCAACTACGTTATCTTAAACTATCTTAATAGCATGCTAGAGTTTGGTAAAATTGATCAAGAGTCGTGAGATCAACAATATATTTTTTAAAAGTAAATGAAATTTATGTGGAATAAACACAAAATTATCCTAATTATTGTTAATAAATATTTGATAGATAATTTGAGATGAAAACCATGACAATAAACAATGATATTGAATATTTGTCTTATATTTCAAGAGAATATTTAAAAAATTAAGATTCCAATTATTAATGAACACAATGGTGAGTTATAATTCTTATAAACTTAATCTACTATCATATATGAACATTTACAAAGTAATAAATGTTAAAAATATTAAACTCTATTACTCTTCAATGTCGAGCTAGAAAAATAATAGTAAATATTATTTATCATAGATATCTTATCTCTAAAAGCTTAAGAAAATCTATCAAAATAATTTAGGGTAGTATGAAATCTGGTAGATATGCTTGAATGAACAACTTCTAGCCAAGGCCAAATGATACTCCAACTCGAAGGTAGAGGAAAAGCTTCCTCAACTCTTTTAGTAAAATAGTTTAGGGTCTAAAAGCTTCCCCAAGGGGGGAGGTATGATGAAGACTGTGTATTTATCTAATTTTTCATCTATTTTTGTACTTTGTAGGTGGAAAAACTGGAGTTATTGGCTTGTAGGGCTCATTTAGGGGAAATCCCTTCTTTGAATATTTTTAGTCCATAACAATTTTTATCCCATTAGAGGTTATTAAATAATCATTTTTTAGTTCAATTGTTTGTCCATATATATCCAAACCTCTTGATTCACTACTATACTCCAAGAGTTTTCCAACAATGTGAAGATCACTTGAGTTGATTTTTCTATGCAAAAAGTAATTCCTCACACAAGTTGACCTATCCTATTGATGATTATGGTATTGAATTGATGTCACATTACCTCACATTATTAATGCATGTGGAGCTAGAAACATGTGGACATACAGTAATATTCTAGAGTGTCCAAAACCCTAACCCTACACTTAGATGGCTATCAAACTATGTTAAACACTCGGACCCTACAAAATGAAGGGGTTCCACTTTTATGGTATTTCATTAAGAACCTATAACATTCTGAGTGGGATACTAAAGTAAAAAATAGGAAGAAGAATCATTTGTAGCATGCATATTGGCCATAGTGTGACATTCTAGTTAGATTTTTCCTATATCTCATTTTCACAAGGAATATCTTGTGTTCATTATGTGGATGACATGCTATTTATGTGTCTTTGATTTTAGTTTAACTTATTAATCTAGTTTTTATGTTAAACTAGCAATCTTATATTTGCAATTAAGAGTATAAGATTTGTTGTGACTATATGTTATAATGAAATATCCATTTGAGTTTACAAATCAAATATAAAATGCTATTCATATTACTAATATGTTCACTTATTATTCGAATTTATAATGATTACTTTATTCCATTAAATTATATATTATTTATTTTAAAATATTTTCAATTTTATTAAAAGTAGATGATAATCCTAGAAAATAAATTTGTTATAGTACAATGAAAAAGCATTTAACCATGGTAATTATTTAATCCCAAAATTGTTTTCATAGAAAGAAAATGAATGAAAAGAAAAATTCAACAACCATAATTATTTGTTGATATTTCTCTAAGAGTTTATCACAAGTAGGAAAATGGGTGAGATTGATAAATGAAGAAAATTAGTGGTAAATCATGATAATTATTTAATCTCAAAATAGTTTTTATAGAAGGAAAATAAATGAAAAGACCAATTCAACAAGCACAATTATCTGTTGATATTTGTTTAAGAGTTTATTATTTGTTGATAGTTTTTATAGAAGGAAAATAAATGAAAAACCAAATCAACAAGGATAATTATTTAATAATATTTGTCTAAGAATTTAGACCAAGGAAAAAAATGAATAAGATTGATAAAAATATGCATATTTTTTTAAAAATATATATTATAAATTAAGAAAATAGATAACTTAACCAAGATAATTCTTTCCTCTTATAAGAAAATATGTCCAAAACTGTATTCTACGTTATTATCGTAGGAGGCAATATACGCTAATATGTATTGGGGTTACAAAATTTAAAAGGAAGATTTGTTTAATGTGAGAATCATGCATATAAATTCATATGTTATGGTATAAGAGAATATATATCCAAAAGTTTAGTCTACTTTATTATCATAAGAGGCATGATCCCCTAATATGTATTTACGGTTACAAAATTTAAAAGGAGGATTTGTTTAATGTGAGAATCATGTATATAAATCCATATGTTATGGTTTAGAGTTTATTTAGAAATAAATCAAATCATGGTAACATGAATTAATGGGTTTTTACTATTGAATGTTATTAAAAAAGCAATTTAAATCATAATTAAATGAATTAATGGGTTTTTATTATTTAATATTGTTAAAAAATAAATTTGAAAACTAAATTTAAATCATGGAAAGATGAATTAATAGGTTTTTATTATTTCATATTGTTCAAAATAATGAAATTTTGTTACAATGGGTGAACCTTCCTGACACCCCTTTACAAAATAACACAATTTTGTTACATTGAACTCATGTCATAAAATTTCATAGAAAGCCCTGTCGTCCAAAGGGACCACAACCATTGCATCCTAAAAAGAATTGAAATTACTTTCAAATTAAATTTGGATTCACTCCCTTTCCTAAAAACCCTAAGAAAAGCGATTGGTGATCTATAGGGCATCTTTATATAGCCCCAACAATATAGACATCCTCCTAATATGTATTTACGGTTACAAAATTTAAAAGGAGGATTTTTTTAATTTGAGAATCATATATATAAATCCATATGTTATGTTTTAGAGTTTCTTTCGAATTAAATCAAATCATGGGAAGATGAATTAATGAGTTTTTACTATTTAATGTTGCTAAAAAAGGAATTTAAATCATAATTAAATGAATGAATTATACAACCTGAGTGGGCCTAATGGTTAACAACATGTGTTTCCTCGCAAGAGGTCACAAGTTCAAATCCAAAGGGGGGTAGGGTATGTATACCTTCATAGACTTTACCAGTCAAATCGTTGGGCGGAGGGGGGTCCCTTGTCCCACAAACAAGGGGGTCTCATACACCAATTTGGTGTGTTCGCTTGGCTGTGACCTTAAAAATAGATTATATGTAATTATATTATATTATTTAATATTGTTAAAAAAGAAATTTGAAAACTAAATTTAAATCATGGAAAGATGATTCGATGATGGTTGCAATTGCTAAACTTACAAAAGGAGCACACTTTATACCATTAAAATATACTTATAAAGCTATAAATATTGCATAAACTTTATGCAGATTCAAAAAGGACACACAAGGATCTTAACATTGGAGACCATGTTTACATGAAAATAAAACCTAGAAACAATTCACTCAGACTTTGAAAGATATCTAAGTTATCACCACGATATTGTGTACCTTTTGAAGTGTTAGCCATAGTAGGACCAATATCCTACCATCTTTCACTACTAGTTAACATGAAAATACATAATGTCTTTCATGTTTCATTATTGAACAAATATGTGCTTTATATATCTCATGTTGTAAATTGGAATGTGATCCATGTGGAACTAGAGGGAGAGATTCAGGTGGAACCACTACGTATACTCGATCAGAAATAAACTCTACTGTGGAACACAACCATCACCTAGGTTAAAGTGTAGTTGAGGCACTTTAGTCCTTAGGAAGGTAATTGGGAAATGGAAAAGGCTATGAGGAAATCCTACCCATTTATTTTGTAAGGTTGGGATAGTTAGTTGGAACATCAAGGATGATGTTCAATTCAATGGGGGGAAGATGTAACAGCCCTTGAATTTAAATATTTGAGTAATTTTAGGTAATTGTGAATATTAAATTATGACATTGGGAAAAACTCTAATTAAAATTTTGATAATCATAGATAATTGATGGTGAAAAATAGTTATGTAAATATATTTTTATTTTATTTTATTTAAAAATTACTCAAATAAATTGATGAGATAACCCAACTATGATAAGAGAAATTCTTTATTCTCTGGTAAAAGTGAAAAAATGATAGAAACCACTAGGTTAAAAGTAAATTTTGTCCATGAGGAAAAGTGTTAACCTACCCCCAAGAGTGCGGGAAGTTAGGAAACAAGATGGAAAGAAGTTAGGCAAAGAATCCCAAGACTTAGGGAGAAGGCTCACTCGAAAAAGAAATAAAATACCTAGGCAACCTATTATTCTTCTTTGCTTGGTAAAACAAGAGAGAAGAAACAAATATGGTCTAAACAATGTTGGTTGTGGAGCCTGATTATCTTCCTGTTTCATAGGTATTTGTTTTCATCCATGTTATAGCCCATGAAGACTATACACCCCTCCACGTGGGGGGGTTGCAGGGAAGATTACCCCTTTTGCAGTGTCCAGGGGAAAGCGGACCCCCGAAGGAAAAAATTTCTTGTGAATGTACAATGTAATTTCAAAGTAAATCTAGACTATTCATTATAAGGTCACATATCTGATGATAGAAGTTATGTTAGGGATTTTTCCTTAGAAGGAAGCCCTATTTTTTGAGGTAAATGTATTGTGGTTATGCATCATTGTGAATATTGAATTCTGAGAGAGGATACTTGAGAGAAAGAAGAGAAAATTGCATTGGTTTTGTTGTAGGTTGTATCCCTTCATTTGTTGGATAATGAAAAGGAAGGACTTGGCAATTTTTCTGGTGGGAGTAGTCCACACTCGGTGAACCACATATATCTATCTCTCTATTGTATTGTGTATCTTTTGTGTTTTATTTATACATTTTTTCTTATTTTATTTCTCTGTGATCATGTTTTTCTAACAAACAACACGTTTTTGAATGCTTGTGCAAACTTAGAGCTTGGTGGTTATGAGATAGAACAAAGTTCTGTAAATTACTTAGAGAAGGTTCTTGAAATTTTCCTTCTCCTCTGGAATAAATTATTTGCTCAGGGGTGACAAGAGTTAGCAGGTTTGGGATGCTCTGGACTATGGTTGGTAGGAGATGGATGATAATAGTATTTTTCTCTGAATATGATCTTAATAATATATTGCTAGATATATTGTTGTGGAAGTAGAAATAACTAGAGAATACTTATCTTGCATAGGAATCTTAAATATTCATACTTCAATATATTTATTTCATTTGTGTTTAGCAAAGAAATAAACTAACAGAAGTAATCATTGATTATGACTTGAAACACTAATAAGGGTAATATTTCTTGGTTAAAGAATACCTATAATAAAAGGTGAAATAAAGGAAGATTTTAGTTGTTGAACATGAATAACTACTTTAATCCTTTTAAACAAATTAATTTTTTTTATTTCACATATATAATAAAAATAATATGAATGTTATTTGTGGCTATAAAGTAGATTTTTTTTATTATTTTCAATGATTAGAAATAAATGGATGAAAATAATGAATGAAAGATAATTTATGTATTAGAGACATTCTTATGATATCTTCAAATATTCAAAAAATATTATTTCAAATTTGTTGTTTTAAAAATAAATTTCCATTTATGGAAATTTGAATTTTGATTTGTGGAAGTATGTAATTATTATTTTTATGATTGTTGGAGAAAATTTTGACTTCCCAACTGTCTTCTTTTGATGGACATATATTTTAATAAATTAAATGCTAGAAAATAGATAGAAAAACCAGGTTAAAAGTAGTTGACTATGACTCCATGAATGGGGAACATATTTGAGGTAACTCATAAAAATATAGGAAGTGTCTTGTTCACCTAGTTGAGTATTCCATCAATGAGATATGAGACTAGGATTAGACTTGAAAGGAAAAGGAGGCTAGCCTGCTACCATAGGATTCATTTTTGGAATATGGCCTCCACCAAATGAGAGAGTAGTATGTGGAGGATCCATGCCCCCAGGTCTAACACTAGGATTTCCATTAGTCGTTGGAATGGAGGATGAAATTTGTAACGTCATGTTGGGAATTCCAAAATAAAAATGGTTAGAGACCGAAGGTATCGGATGAGAATTATATCCCAACGTACCAAAAACAGACCCAAAAGGGTTCGTTGCTATGGGTCAAGTAGAAACTATAGGATGGGTAGGAGTAAAGATGAGAACCTATGGCATAACAACTGTAGTGGTTGAAGGAGTTGAAGGAATCCCACTAACCATAGATGTTAAATGATTCGAGGGACTCCCAGTTCCAATCAGACTTTACTCAATAACCATAACTAGATAATCACAAATTTAAGAGGTGGAGATATGTGTACCATGTCAATTAACTTTATGCCATTTAGAAGGAAACATTTGTAAATACTCAAAATGTGGTGGTAACTTCAACAAAAAATCAGACCTGCAAGGAGTATGTTCCTGATCCATGATGACTCAAGACTCAATATATGAGACCAAATCCTAGTGCCAACTAATAATCATAGAGCACACCAAAATAAAGCAATAAGGAAAAATGCACACAAATAAGATATAGTAGCTGAAAAGGGGTCTACCTCACTAGATTAGGTATGGCTCGCCAAAGAGGGGCCTGAGACTCCCTTCAAAATATTGGAGGTATCATAATCAGTTATAAGGGCCCTTGTGGGATTAACAACACAGTCGATCAGATCACCCTGGAGAGGTAACCCTCCATAAAGGTTGTGTGTTTTTTTACCCCTGTCTAACTCAGGGTACTTGCAGAATAACCCCTACAAGTAAGTTATGTGGATACCTATGTCAAGAAACTACAACCACCATAATATAACCAATGTGCAAGAGAAGAGCCACAAGTCTCATCCACCATATGGAAAGGGTAAAAACTCCCAAAATCTTGAAAGACCCACCTCTCATGGAGGTAAAGGTACTAGCATGACCCCCAAATACGAATGAAACCATAGAAATATATATGACTCTAAGAAGGTATTAGATGGCTATATCTGGAACCAACTTCTCACGACCTCATCCTTCACTCTGGTGTGAGTGGAGCGTCCTGACTTTACTAATTACATAATGGATTTCACCACTCCTTGGTTAGACACATATGTATAGTTAATATCCTTGGAGAATTTTACTCACAAATTCCTATTTCAAGGCCCTATATCCTAATATCATTTGTGTACCCTGAAAAATAAAATAGTTTATAATCAATTATAGCTAATCAACGTTACTTTTAATGGCTTTGTTTACTCAAGAGGTGTGGTCATGAAACTGATGATATTATGACTCAACATATGAAATAAATGAATATCAATACTACTAATTCCTAATCTTAGCTTCTCAAGTAATATTTTAAGAAAAGAGTGGATGGTATAAACTATTTAAGTGGAGAAAAGATCTTAGTAGAAATCCATTATTACCTAGTAGGACGAGGACTAGGAAAAAAACTACATGAATGCTAAGTGTAAGCCCACTCCCCTTTCCTATGGTATTTTCTCTATCGATATTAAGGGATGGCTTCTTTCAGAGGTCAATGTTCATAGAATCTCTATAAAGATAGGTATCTATAATGGGGGGTCTCCTACACGGATAGGACCATTTGGACTACATCTACGGTGATGAAACATCTCTTTTTCGAGTGAGATTTCTCTATGGATGGATAGTGACATGTAGAGTTTGAGGTCGATGCACCTTGGGTTATGGACATACCTAAAGGAAGCATGTGTAAGTTACTCAGTTGTTTCACCATATTTCCATATCAAAGAAAGTAGGAACAATGTCAATGCAACTTTCAATGCAACTTCTAAAATTTCAATAAAATGCAATCTTTCCACATGTATCAAGATCAATAATAAGTAACCAAAAGAGAAAATTCCATAATGCAAACTGAGATTTTTTTTATATATATTTTATATATAGAGAATCGAAAATTCAAGGACTGAATGACATCTTCACATACAAACCCTACTACAAGCAAAAATAGACAATCCAAATAGGATACCAAGAAGAAAAAATGCAGACCAATGTGCAAGGACAACAAATGAAAAATATGATAAGAAAGAATCCCACCTTAAAATTAAACAATAAGAAGGTTTCTTATCACTCTGTAAGAACTTAACAGTTAGGACAAGGACCCAAGAAGACTTAGAAACAAACCAAACTCACCCAAGAAACACGAAACTCAGTAAATAAGCCTAAAGAGTTGATGTACGTGACTATTTGAGCAAAATCCACATATGTACACACTCTATAGAAGGACAACTCATGTATGTGCATGTAAGTCAAGTGAAAAACCACAGATATATAGTAAAAAAATGTCAGGGCAAGGATTAGGCCAATAAACTTAGATGCAAAGTAAAAGTAGTCTGTCAAGAAATTAGGAGACAAGGAAACTTAAGATAACAGAGAGAAAGTCAAGCAGAAAAACACTCCAAACACAAGAAAGTTTATCAATCCCCATTATGGTTGCCAATTATGTTACGAGGAAAATATCTCCATGGAATGGGGTAAACCAAAATAGATGGAATGACACGTAGAAATCAACTCTAATACCATGTATTCTATATAAATGAAAATGATAACAGGACAAGATCAATACCCTAGATTGTTTGGACGTTCAATGAAGACCATTATTCAACACGCAAATCAAACATTTGTACCTGCAACTTGTCCTCAAAAGCCAAGATACACAAGCATATGGTGATTGTTGGGTATGTGTTATATTCTTTGCACGTGTTTGTGTGGGCACATCAGATTCGACAACTACAACTGACGATTAAGGTATTAGGGTTTTAGTAGCTATGAAATACCTAAAATATTGTATATATTGTATTGTGAATGGTGAAATTAATGTAATGAAGAGTTGAGAGGTGCAACAACAAGGAAGTTTGGTTTTCTCCCAGTCAAGTGTTTCCAGCGTAAATATCTGTGTATTGTGTTTATGAGAAATTGATTAATTTGTGTTTTTCTTAAGAATTTGTATGCATTTCTTTAATTCACAGGTTTAAAACTTACATGTGGTATTAGAGCTCCTTTTTGTCTTCACAGAAACGCCTATGTTGTGGAGGGTTTGAATCAGTATTTATTGATCAAGTTTATCTTGGGTCTGTGATACTATTGGGTTTAGTTGGAGATTTTGCAGTGGTTATTCAAGTGTAGAAATAGGAATTGCAGGATTTTATAGAATCGAGATAGAGAAGTTCAATGGTAAAAACTTTGAGTTATGGAATATCAGGATGGAGGACCTTCTTGTAGACAAAGAACAATGGATCATTGTGGATCTTGGTACACATCCTATTGGTACGCAGTCTACTAGAACATAGTCTGCTTGTACATAACCTACTAGTACACAAACGACTAGTACACAACCTACTGGTATGTCGAAGGAAGTTTGGGAGAAGTTGGATAGAATACAAAGGAGTACTATTCAAATATGCCTAGAAGATTTAGTATTTCTTAATTTTTCAGGAGAATCTACAACCGAGGAAGTATGGGATAAGTTAGGGAATTTGTATCAATCAAAGTCCCTCGTAAGCAAGTTTTCTCTTTGAAATAAGTTGTGTCATCTTAGTATGGAAGATGGAGATTCTGTGAAAGAACATCTAGATGCCTTTAATACACTGGTAATTCAACATGTCTTTGTTAATATTATGACTGCAGAAGAAGGTAAGTGTATTAATTTGTTTTGTTATTTGCTAGAATCTTAGGATAATCTGGTTCTACAAATTGGTAGTACCACTTAATCTACATTGAAGTATGAGGATGTAGTTGCATCCTTGTTATCTGAAGAGATGATGTCAAAAATCATGGGTGCTTAGAGCACATATGGTTTATTTGTAAGAGATCATACCCAAGACAAGAATATTGGTAAGTCTTCATGGGGGGATATGTAAATCTACATGTAGATCTAAGTATCCATGAAAATATTTGAGGAAATATTGGAAGTGTATTAAAGGAGGGAATTATAAGAAATATTGCAAGTCTAAGAAGGTTCATAAACCAAATGGATCTGATAATGTTAATGTTTTATGCCATTATTATAGTTCTTTCCATTTCAATAGATAAGAGCAACATAAGAACAAGATCACTGAGAAATACACATTCACAAGAGACGCAACATTTATCCTCGGAAACCCTCTAGAGAAAGAAAACCCAGCAAAAAAATCCTTATCATAAATTTCCAATACAATGTTGAAGAGATAACTCAAACCAGTACAGATAGTCCTCTCCAAAAGATGTGCCACTCTTCTCCCTCTCTCCAACTGGTAATTGTAGCTTGCCTCATAAGAGAATGAGCAAGTGAGTTGTGTGTTAGAAATGAGGCTCTAGCCTCCTATATATACAATACTGGCACGTGTGAAAGGGTTTCACTGGCAGGGCAAACCTCTCACTTTGGGTGGGTAAACCCACCTTTAAATTAATTCTGGGTCTCAATAATAACTATTGGGGTCAAATTCTTATTTTGCCCATTATAATTGTTTGATGACCAATCTGCAAAAGGGGATTTGGTCCTAATAAAATTACCGACATGATTAATCCACAACGTGGATTAATCCTAATAGGAAAATAATAATAAGAAGAAGAAGAATGCTCTTTGCAGTTACATTATTTCAACACTCCCCCTTAACAAGAAGGCTATTCTTCATCAACATCAGACCAGAGAGGTCTACATCATCAGTGGCATTAGGATGATAGTATCATCAATATCATCTTGAAACATTGGCTAACATATTTACGAGTCATCAGAAGTTTTCTTCATCGGCAACATCATCATTCGTGAAAGAATGCCATCATGATCTGCATCAAAATGTATCAGTAAAAATGATAACTCATCACAACACTAGGCTGGCACATCACAGTACTGCACTGGCTCAATGTCACAGTGGTTAAGCTGGTAGCTCAATGTCAATCACATCTTTCTTTGCATCTAGTGAGGTCAGAAGCAAGGAATCATCTTTCTTTATGTCTAACAACTAGGTTAGAAGCAATGGAAACATCATCATCTCTCTTTACATCTAACAACTAGGTCAGAAGCGAGGAGTCACAACGTCATGCTTTATGTCTAACAGTGAGGTCAGAAGCATGACTCATCTTTTTTTACATCTAACAACTAGGTCAGAAGCAAGGAACACATCAACATATTGCTTTACGTATAACAACGAGGTTAGAAGCGCGAAATCATCTTGCTTTACATTTAACAACTAGGTAAGAAGCAAGGAACACACATCGTCATGCTTTACATATAACAGTGAGGTCAGAAGCAATGACTCATCTTGCTTTACATCTAATAGTGAGGCCAAAATCAAGGAACACACAGTGTCATGCTTTACGTCTAACAGTGAGGTCAGAAGTAATGACTCATCTTTCTTTACGTCTAATAGTGAGGTCAGAAGCAAGGAACACACAGCGTCATGCTTTATGTCTAACAGCGAGGTCAGAAGCAATGACTCATCTTGATTTACGTCTAACAACAAGGTCAGAAACAAAGAATAAATATATATACTCCCCCTTTCAGAGAGGGTCCTTTCGAACTATACCAAGCTTATCTCGAAATTGTTCAACTTTACACGAGATAGAGGAACTTTACACGAGATAGAGGTTTGGTCAACACGTCAACAACCTGTTCATCCGTGCTAATGTACTGGAGCTTCAAGGCTCCTCTCTGTACCATGTCGTGGATGAAATGATAGTGAATCTCTATGTTCTTCGACCTGTCATGGAATACAAGATTCTCTGTCATCTTTATGCAGCTCTGGTTGTCACATAGAATCACGGTTGCTCTCATCTACAAATCAAATAGGCTAGTCAACAACTTTTGAAGACATATAGCTTCACAGCTAGCAGAACATGCGGCAATGTACTCTGCTTCTGCTTTGTTGAGAGCAATACTGAATTGGTTCCTACTCTACCATGAGATCATGGCTGATCCCAAACTAAAACAACATCCAGAAGTGCTTTTTCTGTCAGCAATGCTTCCTGCCCAATCTGCATCAGTATATCCACTCAATGTGAAGTCATGATCTCCATCATAGCCGAGACCATAATCCATTGTACCTTTAAGGTACCTTCATCACATGTTTTGCAGCCACTAGGTGAACACGTCTGGGCTCTACCAGAAACTGACTCAAGGTTTTCACTACAAAACAAATGTATGGTCTGGTATTCATCAGGTACATCATCGATCCAATAATCTGTCTATACAGTGTGGCATCAATCAAATCTGATGAAGTATCGACCAACATCTTCAACTTTGTTTCCATGGGAGTATTCATGGACTTGCATTCTAGCATGTCAAATCTCTTTAAGATTTTGACTGTGTACTTCCCTTGGTTAAGGAATAATCTTTTTGGACTTTTCCATACCTCAAGGCCTAAGAATTAATGCATTAGACCAAGGTATTTCATTTCAAATTATGTGGCAAGTCTCTGTTTAGATTTAGTGATGATATTTCCTTATCCAATTAAGAATAAGTCATCCACATACAGTAGTAATATTACTATTTCATTATCCACAATTTTGAAGTAGATATTTGAGTCTACTTTACTCTTGGTAAAGCCTAAGGTCATCAAGAAATTGTCTACAGGGCCATACCAAGCTCTGCGAGCTTGCTTCAATCCGTATAAGGCTTTCTTCAATCAACATACATGAGACTTCCTGTCTTCAACCTCAAATCCTAGGGGTTGCTCTATATACACTTCCTCTTCGATAACACCATTCAGGAAAGTTGTCTTCATGTCTATCTGGTGCAGATTCCATTTCATCTTGGAAGCAATATCTATAATGGTTTTTATCAAAGTGTATCTGGCCACAGGAGCGAATGTCTCTTCATAGTCAATGCCTTCCTTCTGGGAAAAGCCACGAGTGACAAATCTTTCTTTATATTTATCAATACTTCCATCAGGAGCATGTTTTATTTTGAAGAGCCATTTTGATGATACCGCATCTTTACTTTTGGTTTGGCAACTATTTCCCATACATCATTCTTTATTATGGATTGGTATTCCTTTGTTATGGCATCTTCCCATTCCTTCTTTTGAATGGCCTCTTCAAAGCATGTAGGTTCTTCATCAAGTAGATTGCACATCACAACCGTGTAACTCGAGAATGGCTTTGGTCTTTTCACCTATCTCGTGGTTCCTTTTGGAACACCATACTTCTCTCCATATTGAATAAGATCTCTTTCCCAAGAAGACTTTCTTTTATGGGAGAAGTTCATTTGAGGAGGTTCTTGAACTTCTGTTATATCAGATCTTCAAGAGTCTCCTCATCAGGGGAAGTTACAACTTCCCTTATAGGTTCTGCAGTTATGGGAACTTCCCTCATGGATTCTATAATCCTGGGATTTACAAGTTCCTCTTCATATATTTCTTCAAGCTAGCATCTTCTTGATTTCTTAAGTGTTTCTTCTTCATCAAAGGTCATGTCCCTGCTGATCTCAATATGGCAGTGTCCAAGTATGTAGATTCTTAAGGCCTTGGATACCTAACAATATCCCATAAATATTCCCTTCTTTTTGGAGGGTTCCAACTTCTTTCTTTTCTATTTTGGTATATGAATAAACACTGAAAAACCAAATATTTTGAGATGTCTTACCTCTAGCTTCTTTCTGATGAACATTTCTTCTGAGGTCTTGAACCCAAGTGCACTATGGGATAATCTTTTTTTCACATAAACAAATATCATTGCTGCTTCTACCCATAAGCACATAGGAAGATCTTGATTGTGAATCATGGTCTTTACAACTTCTAGAATTGTTATGTTCTTCCTTTCAGCTACACCATTTTGTTGAGGATTATAGGGAGTAGTGAGTTCCCTCTTGATCCCAACATCTTTGCAGAAGTTCACCAACTCCTTTGAGGTATATTATTCTCCATTATCTAACCTGAGTATCTTAATATTCCTTATAAAAGGGTTCTCTTATCAAGGATTTGAATTCCTTGATCTTGATGAACACTTCAAATATATCTAGGTCTTTTCCAAGAATAATCATTAATGAATGATACATAGTATACATACCCATTAATGGAGGATGATGGCATTGGGCCATATACATTTTAATGAATGAGTTATAGGACTCCTTCTTCCTTGTTGTCCCTCTTTGAAAATGGGTTCCTGATGTTATTCCCTTATGCACATCCATTGCATATGTCTTCTTGATCAACCTTGAGTTCTGGTAAACTTGTGACAGATTTGCATATGTATGGTAGCACCTTATAGTTGATGTAAGCTAATCTTCTAGAGTTCACATGGATTCTTCAATAGCATGGGTCATGACATCTTTTGAGTGACCCACCTTCTTCCTTTCCACTGATGATTACTTCATTTATGATCTCTCCATTAGCCCATTTCCTTATGCAACCTTCATTATAGCTTCCTCATGTGACCTGGAGCAAGGT
>CBVK0103812271.1:0-16607 GCA_900067695.1 Picea abies | reverse complement strand
GAAGGGGCAAGGATGGAGAGTTCAAATCTCTCTTGATATTGGAGGACTGTATCTTCCTCTTGGAGTTTTATCCCTCCCTTTACATTTGGAAGTTGTAGCTACCTTTGGAAGTTATTACTTCCCTTGAACAATAACCATTGATTATTTCTCATATATTGTGCATGGTGTATTGTGGTGTATTGGTGTAACTCTTATACTATTGTTCATTTCTCATTGTATATAGTTGAATGGTTTAATTATAAGTTGAAAAAGGTTTTAAATTGTACTTGATACTGATTCACCCCCCCTCTCAGTATCAACATATGTTTACTCAAGGCTCTTGGTGCAAACTTTCGAAGGACAAGTAAGAATCTAGTTTCGAGGACTCCCAGTAGGATCCTTGTGGTCATACGACGATTTAGAAAATGATTTTTTAAGATAGTGGGGAGAAAATAAAGACCATATTTACTATTTGAATGAATTCGAGGCATTGAGAAAAAAGAATTTTGAGTCGGTTCTTGAATTTACTCGGAGATTTAACAAACTTTATCATAAGATCCCATCTGAAGTTAAACCCTCTCAACCTACGGCAAAGGTAACTTTCGCAGGGGCTTTTGAATCCGATTTTTCCCTACTTTTAAGAGAGAGAAGATCTGCTACTCTAACAAGGATGTAAGACAATTTCATAGAAATCGAATCAAACATGATGGGATCTGGTAAAATAAAAGCCAGGGTTGAGACAGGGACTAAAGAACTAAAACGTTTCAGGGAACAAGCAGGTCCCTCTGTATTTGGGAGTTCTGCGGAAGAAAAAATGGATAAAATGGCTAAGATAATCAAAGATTTGTCAAACAAAATCTCCAGAATGGAACTATACCAAGCCAAACTCGATCCATTCGCTAGAAAATATTTCAGGAGGAATCCTAACCCCCAGAGTAAAAAACAAATATAAAAAAATCCAAGCGTCATTTAAAACAAAAAAAATTATGCAAAGAAATAATGTGAAAAAATATGAGGGATTATAAGAGGACATAAATAACCTTAGTGATGAAGACCATGAACCTCATTTAACTAGACAAGATTACAAAAGGTATCTAGACCAAGAACCGTTGTTTAGTAATGAGGAAATTATAAATAATTTGGGAGACTCTTCATATCAAGGAATCGTCGACTCCATAATGGCCAAGCTTCAACAGAAGTATAATTTAAGGCCTAGAGAAACTAATACTACAAGTGTTCCACCGAAAAAGATTCTATCAAGAAATAAAGTGAATGAGACAACTGTTACTAAACCGATAGTGGAAACACAAGCTGACCAAAACAAAACAGTTGAAACAAAAGCAACACAAACTAAGAAAACAGAAAATACCGAAGCAAAAACTTTAACTAGGGAAAGCGAGAAAACAACTGGAGGTTTTAGTTTAGAAAATGAAATAAATAAAATTAAAATCCCCATGCCCCTGGTTGAGATTGTCAGGAATCCCATTTATAAAAAACAGATTGTTGAAATGATTAATTTTTTTGATGCTGAATGTCATGCAGACGTGATAAATTTACAAGATGAAAAGCCTACTATTGTGTTTGGTCTGCACATTGAAAATGCTAAAGATTATGTAGCTCCTTTTTATATTACCTTAACTTTGCATGACCACTTACATCACAATTGCATGCTAGATTTCGGGGCTTCTCATAACTTAATTCCTAAAGTAATTATGGAAAAGTTAGGCCTTGAAATCACTAGACCTTATCAGGACTTATACTCGTTTGATTCAAGAAAAGTTAAGTGTCTCGGCATGATCAAGGATTTGGTAGTGAATCTCACACAGATTCCTGTAAAAAGTATACTTATGGATGTAGTCGTTGTTGATGTCCCTGCCAAGTATGGCATCATCATGGGGTGAAAAATTAAGAGGATCACTTCAACTGTACATGACATATGCTATGATCCCAATTTTTGGTGGATAATTTACTCGACTGTACAGAGAGACTAGACTGGCATATACTATAAGTGACACCCAAAACCCAAATAATTATCCAGTCTATGTTGTAGATCAGGATCTAGGAAATTGTATTCTATCAATAGACGATGATTTTGATGAATGTATTGAAGAAGAAAACAAAAAAATAGAAAAACCAAAAAAAAGTGTAAATAATAGGGAAGGAGTATGGAAAAAAAAAATTGATGGCGCTTCATCCTGTGAAGGGGTAGGAGCTGGAGTGTTATTCGTTTCACCCAGAGATGAGTATGTCATCCCCTTTTCATATAGATTGCAATGGGAAATTGATTATACTAATAATGTCTGTGAGTACGAGGCTCTGGTCTTATGACTAGAGGCCACCAGGAAACTAAAAATCGAAAACCTAATATTTTATGGTGATGCAGAACTTATTGTAAAACAAATAAAGAAGCAATATCAAGATAAACATCCAAGGCTAAGATCATATAGAAATTGGCCTAGGATCTGATTGATAATTTCTTCTCATCATTTAACATGCATCACATTCCTAGAATGGAAAATCAACAAGAAGACTCCTTGGCCAAAGCAGCTATGACGTTTATGCGGCCTACTATCCTAAAGCTAAAGTATCATATAGAAATGAGATAGACCTTCAATCCCAAATAATGTGAAACACTAGCAAGTCTTTGAAGATGACGAGCAAATTAAACAGTTTCTAGAAATGGTTGATGAATTCTCTGAGACCCATATAGATCAAGAAAACCAGAACGATCCTATTTGGATCATGCAGGAAGGAGAAGATCTTGGAAAGTTCCAAGATAATATAGTGAATCACCGAATTCTTGTACTTAAGAACAATCATATCCCCGGAGGTTTGATACCCTTAGAGAGATTGTTTGACAAAGATGACATACCATTGAAATCTACCCTACGACCTCAGCCCGAGGAGGTTGAAGACTGTGACATAGGAACTAAAGAAAAACCTAAGATAGTCAAGTTATCTAAATACCTTCCAGCTCAGGTGAAGAGTGAATATGTTGAATTGCTTAAAAAATACAAAGATGTCTTTGCCTGGTCCTATGATGATTTAAAAACTTATGATACCTATGTGATTGAACATAAGATTCCTTTGAAGCATGGTATCAAATAATTTAGACAAAAGCTGAGACAGATCAATCCTATCATCTTGCCAGTAATAGAAAGAGAGGTCAAGAAGCTTTTCGACACAAAGATTATTGTTCCACTTAGGTATTTTGAATGGGTAGCAAATTTGGTACCCGTCGGGAAGAAAAGTGGATAAATAAGGATTTGCATGGATTTCAAGAATTTAAACCGATCATCTCTGAAGGATAACTACCCATTTCCAAAAATGGATCACGTCCTGGAAAAAGTAGTGGGATCTAACATAATGTCGATGATCAATGGTTTCTCAAGTTATAACCAAATTGTTTTCCATGAAGACGATAAAGAAAAAACTGCATTCACTACTCCATGGGGAACTTTCATGTATGATAAAATTTCATTTGGTTTAATGAATTCATGAGCCACTTTCCAAAGAGCGATGGATATAGATTTCATCAGTGAGAGATACAAATTTGTTGTTATTTACTTAAATGATCTAACAGTCTTTTTGAATTCTGATGCAGAACATCTAGTTCATCTCAAACAAACCTTTGAGAAATGTCGAAAATTTGGTTTGTCTCTAAACCCTAAAAAGCCTCATTTTTCTATGAAAGAAGGTAAGCTTTTGGGTCATATAGTTTTGAAATATGGAATCAAGGTTGACCCCAAGTGAATCGAGGCTATCGACACGATGAACATTCCTAGAAATAAAAAAGAAATCTAGTCATTTTTTAGGAAAAATATATTTTTTCAGCAGTTTTATCCCTAACTTTGCTAAAATTGTCAAATTAATCACATATATGTTGAAGAAAGACAGTGAAATCAAATGGACTGCCATAGCCAAAGAGTATTTCGAGCAAGTTAATAAATCCATAAGCAAAGCTCCAATATTAGCTAGTCCTGACTATACTAAAGAATTCCTGATCTTTTCTCTCGCATCAAAACATACTATTGCAGTTGTACTCCTGCAAAAGAACGAAGAAGGTTTCGAGAAGTCGATATCCTTTTTCAGTAAAAGTCTCAGAGATGGCGAATTAAGATATGATATGCTGGAAAAACAAGCTTACGCGATGGTGAAATCTCTCAAATCTTTCAGGACATATGTGTTGCATTCCAGGATAATTTCTTATGTACCAACAAGTTTTGTCAAAGATATATTGGTACAAATGAATAGTGATGGTAGGAGAGGTTGTTGGTTAGCCAAAATTCAGGAGTTCGATCTGGAAGTAAAACCGACCAAGCTGGTCAAAGGTCAGGCTCTGGCGAAATTATTAGCATAATCAAATTTTAGAGCACTCGGGATAAACCACCTAGAATCACATGAATATCTCCCAGACATAGAGGAACTTGATGATCAAACTCCTACAGTCTAGATCGAAGATAAATTTTCTTCCTCCGATTGATATCGTGATATTGTTTCATACCTCCTCACCTTTCAGTGCCTTGGTGACATGACCACATCCAAAGAAAAAATGTTGAAGTTACATGCAGTTAAATATTGCATCATTGAAGGTCAACTATACTAGAAAGATCCTCTAGTTTTCTTGCTACGTTGTTTAACAGAACCTGAAACAGAGAATGTCATAAATGAATTTCATGAAGGAGTGTGTGGAGGACATCACGCTTGGAGGGAAACGACATACAAGATTCTAATATTCAGATATTATTGGCCAAAACTATTTAGAAATGTGAATGCCAGGGTCAGAGCCTGCAACCCTTGCCAATTGTTCTCTAGTAAGCAAAAGATCCCTGCACTACCTTTAGTCCCAGTCAAAACAACGGCTCCTTTCCAACAATGGGGTCCAGACTTCATTGGAGAAATCCACCCACAGTAAAGCACCCAACATAAATGGATTTTAACTGCTACCAATTATTTCACGAAATGGGTTGAAGCTATTCTGACTCGGAATGCCATTGATTCATTAGTTATTAATTTTTTGGAGGAGATCATCCTATCCAAATTTGGTTGCCCCCAGAAAATAGTTACGGACAATGCCCAAGTGTTCAAATCTATGGAAATGGTAAACTTCTGTCAAAAATATAACATCATACTAGGACATTCGACAACCTACTATCCTTAAGGAAATGGGTTAGCCGAATCATCCAACAAAATTTTGATGAATATAATCAAGAAAATTTTGACAGAAAACAAGAAATCTTGGCAGGTTCATCTAAAGTACGCCTTATGGTAAAACTGAATCGACACTAAGAAATCGATAGGCATGTCTCCTTTTCAGATGGTTTATGGTACTGATGTCGTCCTCCCCATCCATATCGCCCTTCCTGTGATGAATTTGTGGCAAGACGCAAAAGAGGAGCCAAATGACGTTACAAGGAGGATAAACCAGATAATCGAAATCCAACAAAACATGGCTGAAATAGATGACAGACTTCAAAAATACCAAGATAATATGAAATCCCTTTTTGATAAAAAAGAAAAAGAGAGGGAGTTTCTTCCCAATGATCTAGTTTTAAAATGGGATGCCAGAAGAGAAGATGCAGGAAAACACGATAAGTTTGATCACCTCTGGTTTGGACCATTCAGGATTGCATCTACAGAGGGAAAGAATTTGTTCCTACTGGAAAATCTCAATGGAAAAAAATTTGACGTCCCTATCAATGAGCATTATCTAAAACATTTTATGCAATAATCTTGTTTTACATTACCATTGTATGTACCGGTTTGGTTTCTCGATTAACTTTGCAATTTTATTTTCTTTCTTTCGTAAATTATCTAAACTTTACTTTCTGTAAATAAACCTATGTATTATGCGATATAATAGAATCAAAATATAACATGTTTGTACTGTATATCATTTCTATTTCTGCAAAATTCGCTAATTTTTCCTATCTTGGTCCTATGCAGAATGCTTACTATTAAAAGAGAAATGAGAAGGTATCAGAATCCAACGCTCAATTTTCAAGAGATTTGTTTTCTCTCAAAACAGGTGATGAATTAAAATTTTCTCTGGTTAAGAATGTAAGTGGAATCCGATGTATGAACTTCTATACTTAATATTCAAGCTAAAATGCAAAATAAATTCTATCGGACATGAACAAGGTTCCACTCACTTAAATATAATCACCTGATCAAAGATCAGAAAAGTATACATCTGTAGGTTTCTGAGTCAAATGAAAATAAAAGAAAATAAAAATAAAAAGGACCCAAAAAGATAAGCCTGAATAATCAAGAAGTGCACTCATGCGAAAGCAAAGCTCTGTTACACCGGACCCCCAAAATCCTAGTTATGTTTATTTTGCCTATCTTCAATATTTTACCCTATTTTGATTCTACTACCTGGCGTTAAACCTTCACAGAAAGAAAGAATTTATATTCCTCTGATTCTAACTAAAAGAAAGTATGTCTAGGATAATCTTGATAACTTTAGTTCTTCTAACATATTTTAACTGATTAGTTCGCTCAAGGCCAATCCCTAGAAAATTAAAAGTTCCCATAAGATTTTCCTTATAGGAGAAGATGTATTGAAGATCGGGAGAGAGTTAGTTCAGAGTACAATCAGAAATCGTCGGTAGACCTTCATTGTAAAATCTTAAGTAGATATCATCCTTGTATAATACATACAAATTTATTTCCCTCACTTCAAGATTATAAAAATATAAGACAGATGGTGAAAGGAAATTCATATAATGATTCCCCCCATTTAGTCTAAGACGAATGGTGAAAGGAAATTCGTAAATCAATTCCCCCATTCTGTCCAAAAGAGATGATGAAAGGAAATTCATGTAATGATTGTCCTCATCTCAATGAAATGCGAAATGAAAATTGAAGTGGTGAAAGGAAATTTAATGGGAGACGTAGATAACTTCACCGGGGTACTTAACAAGCTCATTGGTAGTGAAGAAATATATATGATATTTGTAAGGCTATCACACATGTATTAACATACTCTGGTAGCTAGTTCTCTTTCTGATAATATTTAAATTCTAAACCGACAAGGGATTCCCTAAATAAATTGTTAAAATTGTTGTGCCTTGATGCGAACGAAATCAACCAAAGTCTGATACTTCAGTTAAAGTCATTTTGATTATCTTAAGAAAATCTAAACTCAGTTTCAAGAAAAGGAAACTTATTAATAGCCTAACTTGAGGTAAATAACTGATTATGCTTTGAAGGCTTTCTAAGACTCGGCTGAAATCCATTTTTTCTCTGTATGATTATTTCTTTTCCCCAAAGGTGTTTCCTAGAAATACAGTGATGACTCCATTCACCCAATAAAGGAACTTGTTCTATTGTTCTTCCACGCCTCGCAGGGAGACGCGATCCCCAGATGGAGCCTATGCTGGAACATTTATAATCCTATAACCTTGAACTTTAAACCAAAACATCTATGGTTAAATCGTAACAAGGCATGTGTGATAATCACCATTGATGAAGTTACTCAAATTGATCGGACGATCCTAAGCTCTTCAGAGTGGTGGAGTCACCTGATTATTAAGTAGCCAAATCACTAAAGGTTGCTTCAAAGTTTCACGCTTCAGGATTTTCAACAAGTCTTAACTTTAAAAACCCTGAAACCCAAAAGAATTCGTAATCACTCTTTCATAAAATTTCAAAGGACATGAGGCATAGTACACATGTATCTTTCGAGTCTTCCCTGGGTTGACACGTACCATCCATTTTCAACATTTTCCATTGAAGATTCGTACAAATCTAAATAACACGTGGAACCCCCTGGTCTCAACACGTCATCTAAAATGATGTCATGCTCGACATGTCACTACGGGTAACGGCCCTTCGGAAATATAATGACAAGCTAAATCACAAATCCACGAGGCAGCAAAATGTTGAAATATTAAACCTTAATTAGTTAAGTTAATCTTGGTTAAAAGATAGTTAATAACTTCGCACTTTAGAAGTTCGAATGTTTATCATCCATAACATCTTGAAATCTCCGAAGTCCGAACTTCCAAAACACTTCAAACTTAAACAAGGTTAATTAAAACTAAAAAATGATTATTCAACAATTAATCATTTCGTAGTTTCGGGCTTCAAGGATTCTATCTCAAGCTACTATTAAAAAACTTGAAGTCTGAATACCCAAAAATACTTAAAGTTAAACACGATTAATTAATATTTTAAACAAGATTTTCTCGCAATTAATCTTTCAAGAATTCTTGATTCGAGAATTTTCAAACCTGTTTCATCCAAAGTTCTCAATTGCGAACCATCGATAATAATGGCATTAATCACAAATATACGGTAATGATTTTAATGTGGATCGCAAATCGCTAGCTAGATCTTATTATTAAGTTCAATAAATTTATTGTCAGTAAAGGTATTCCCAAATCAAAAACGTTTAAGGTGAATATGAATGCTTGATTTGGAATTCCATTTCCATTTTCACAGAATAGAAAGTTTTAGCCAACTATGAAGCTCATGCATTCCCCTATAACAGGGAACCCAGTTCCAATTTCATCAAAATCATGGCACCACGAAATATGGCTAAAGCATTCAGTGAAAGCACAAATCTGAATACAGATGTTCTGTCAGATACCTAGATGAGGGCCATTGACACTATGAAATCGTGGACATAGGTGTTCGATATTCTAGAGCATGGGCTCAAAAATTGCCCAGACGATTCGGGCGATGAAGTAACCGAAACTCATGAAACCAAACTCAAGGACATATATTAGTCAGGGCTACACAAAATAGTTGAGCGACCGAGACTTATGTCATATAACGACATAATAGGCTGGGCCCTGGAAAATGTTGACATTTCAACCAGGAGCATTTACAACTCACAGAAGGTTGTTGTTCGGTCCTTTCGATCAGAACACATACAAGTAATGTATAAACTATCCCCCGTTTTTAAATATAACTACAACGTTGCATTCATAATGGAGTTTGAGAAACATGAATGTAAGCAATATGATAAAAGAAACCTTGATTTAATCGAGGACTAGTGGGGGCACCCGCAGAAATTCAGAGCTGACACTCACGACATTTATGCCACAACATCGTTAGAAGCCCATATGATATATCTGGATATGATGTTATGTAGGCTATTTGGGAAAAAGGACTCTGCTCATTTCCCATTGGCATGGGTACCAATTATACACGAAGTGGCCGAGAGCTACTCTTTCAACTAGGCCAATATGTTATCAGACAACCTGGCTAAGGAAATCACAACTCCGCTCTTTGTTTTAGGACTCCTTTCCCTCTGATGAGCTGGAGCTGGACACCGACCAGCGTTGAACCTATCCATTTCTATCATTCCAAGTTGTGGGAAGACAAAGCCAAATATTTCTTCTATGAAATTTTCCATTATGTAGTGGTGCCTCTTCATATTGCCTTATATGATTTCCCACCTCCCAGAGTTTCAGACATAATCATGGAAAACCTGGGAAAAATAGCAGATTGGTACGTTGAAGAAAACTTTTCCTACATCATATTTTTTGAGTGTTAGGCTCCCCCCCATGCTCTTCCAATTTTTTTACCAGATCGACTAGTGTGCCAAGAAGTGGCGTATCAAATCGTGACCGGGGCATCAGAAAGGAATTGAAAGTGGCCCAGAAGAAGGTATGGACAACCTTCCCTCTTTAGGTTGGTATGTTTTCGTTGTTATACTTTGACAATTTTAAGGTAGAGGTTGTAGCTCTAGAGGATGTCAAGTTAGTTGACATCGAGTTTAAAAGTCATGATCCACTCAAAATCGTGGAAAACCACTTAGCTCAATACAACTTGAAGAAGTATATACACGCGAATTCCCCACTGGATGAAATATTCAAGGGAGCCAAATCATATGAGGAAGTATTGAACAAATTCAAAACTATGTCTCCAGATCAACAAGCCAGTTTCTATATTTTTCAAAATCATAGAAGGAATAGCTTGCCAAAAGTGTCGCAGGGAGAGTTGGGCGTAGATACTTAATATACATAGGAAACTATACCTCAGGGTTTTGAGGAAGGAAGTTCCAACAAACAAGGTACTGAAGAAACCCGAAGAACAACAAATTCTTAATGAAGGAGTTGGAGACTTCATTATTAAACCCATTGAGCACTCAAGCAAAAGCTTATATCGAAGGTTTCCTAAAACAAGGGCAGGATATGTCTCCTTCTACACCATACAAACCGATTACCGATATAGTAGAGAAACAACCATCCATAGATATAGGTAACCCCATTATTTCAATAACACCTTTGCAGTCAAGTCGCAAAAATCCCAGTTCTGAAGTCATCTTTATAGATGATCTTACCCCGATTTCATCTGAAGAAATGCCTCCTTCAGAATTCTTTTTCAGCAAGAAGAGGAGGGCCATAGTTAAATGAGAAACGCATCAGAAATATGGTGCAACAGTCAAAAGGAAAAGAATGATGTATGATGGATAGGGCCTAGATGATTCAGAATTCGCTAAGGAAATGGCAGGTTCATTAGGTGTCTTTGCCATGGCCAATCAGTGTTCAGTATAAAATCTAGTTGAGAAACTGAAACAGAGAAACTTGTTGGTAGGGAAGTTGCAAGACCAAATAATGACTATGGAACAGGATGTGAGAAACAAGATGAACAAAGAGTTTGAACAAGTCAGAGCCTATGACATACATCAGATCCAACAACTGAAAGCTAACCTTGATGATCTCTATCAAAATTCACAGGCCAACAGAGGATTGGTCACTCAATAGGAAGAATTAATCAATTAATTACAAGCCAATATAGACTTGACTGAAGGTATAGTAGTTGAGAGGGCAGTTTTTCAGGCTCAAGCACTGGAAGTACATGAAAAGCTAGAATCAACCTAGCAATATCTCTTTACAAAAGTGGAAGCCATCCAAAATTGTTACCAGGTAGTAGACCTTTCCCTGAAGAACATTTACATTAAAGAAAAAGAATCTCGTTCAACTTGGGCTAAGTTTCAGGAGGCTATCTTACTAGTTCCAAAAGATGATGTATCAGATGTTCCTCGACTGTCTCTTTCTAAGAAAACCAGAGGCGACACAATCTTAAAGGCCTCAAAAAAAAATATGGACGAAAGAAAAAGACTTTCCAGAGAGGTAAATGAAGCTTTTCTAGAAGCATTGTCTTCACTAGACAAAGGGCTACTCGATTTTGAAGGAAATATTATCTTTGAATCCCTGGGACAAATTGACATAGCAAAGAACCATTGTAATTCTAGAACAAGCAAAGAATAATCCCAAATGACCATCCAGCAAATGAACCAAAATGATCTTATCCACATAAACAAATGGATAGTAAATCTAAGCTTGCAATTACAGGTCACATCTCTAGGAGCAAAAGGGCTACAGGAAAATTTGCCTTAGGTGGAAAGAAAGTTATACATTTTTGAAGCAAATGAAGAAACCAAACCTTTTGGGTTGGTGGTACAGTTAGTGAACAAATGCATCCAATGTGTCGAATATGGAAAAGCAAGCATATCTGAAAACAAGTAAGAAAGCATGCATATACTACTCATATAGGTAAAGATTAGATGCCAGCTGTCTCCAGGCTAAAGGATGAGGAGAAGAAACATCCCTATCAGTAGACGAAGAGATAGAGGAGAATGCTAATGGAACTTTTTAGTTTTTACATGTTGTAATATTTACTATTTTTAAATCATGAGAAGTCCAACCGTTTGGGATTGTGACAATGTTGTATAAATACACAGTTTGAAGATCTATTCAAGGTTGCTTCCTGCCAATTGTAATAGAGAAAACTCTTCTTATAGAGTATTAATACAAGTGCAGACAGAGACTCCAAGTTTTGTTCAATCTGGGTTATGTGTTTCTTTTGTTTTCCATTTCTCAATATTTCTTTATGCATTCCTTGATAAATGTTTGATTTCAATTTAGTACAACAACTATTTTAATCTTATTGTATCATTAAATTATTAGGTAATCAGATTTTCCTCTGCATTTACTGTGACTAAATCAACACCTGCTTGTTGTGTGGGTTACTGTATTTTATGCTTTATTCAAGGTTACGCTATCTATTTTCTTCTATTGCAACGAGATGAGATTCTTCAAAAATTGATGCCTTTCTTTGTTTTAAAGTTTTTTATCTTTCTCTCATACCATTCAATATTACAACTTTGACTCAAACACGAAATACGACCTTTGTGTTTTCGAGTTGTTAATTTCATTTAAGGAATTTTTCTCATTTAACTATGGTAGAAAAAGAACTTTAAAAACACACTCTCTTAAAAACTTTCCTGATGCTTGACATTATTGTTTGAGCCTTAAGTTTAATCTCAGGACCAATAGAACTAAAAGGAAGCAAACCATGGAGCTAACAAGGAGACAATTCTGGAAGCAAAAGAAGATGCAATAATGGAAGCACATCTTGGCGTTAATTTGGAAGCCAAACTAGAAGCTATTTTCGATGCTACACTAGAAGCAAAACAAGAAGCATGATTGGGAGCTAAACTAGGCACTAAACCAGGATCTAAACTAGGTGTTAAACCAAGAGATAAACTAAGCGCTAAACCATGAGCTAAACCAGGAGCTAAACTAGGCGCTAAACCAGGATCTAAACTAGGCGCTAAACCAGGATCTAAACTAGGCACTAAACCAGGATCTAAGGGTTTTTTTTCCCAATATACGATCATTTCAGTCAGATCTGGAGGTATAAAACCTGAATACGCCCCTTTTAAATTTGTACAGACATAATATTTCTTTTTTCTATTTTTTTTTTGCATTGTTAATCTTCCCAATTTCTATATTCTCTTTTCCTTGCACTCTTTGCAATCTCGAAAAATAAGAAATAAAGTGGAAACTTCTTTTTTTTGTGTGTATGCTCTTTGTCGTGTTCTCTGTCTGATCTCGGCAAATAAAAAACAAAGGGAAAACTTGCATTGTGTGGGTAAGATAGCCTAGATCTAAACCTTGTTGTGTTCGGTATGTGTTATATTCTTTGCATGTGTGTGTGTGGGTGCGTCAGATTCGATAATTGTGTCTGATGATCCCAACTTCCTTTGTTCTTTGTGACGTGTGCGTCAGGAGCTTTCCTAGGGGTCCCATGGGGGGCCAGGTTTGGCCCACCTAGTTACATGCATCGTTCAGATCCAAGCAGTATCTTGGAGCCGACAGGGTTCAGGGAAATGCCTCGAAATTTTTTGGGGGGGCGTTTTTTTCTATTTTTAGCGGTTTTCTAAATTAATCCTGGATTAAGGGATTAGGGTTTTGGTAGCTACGGAATACCCAAAAAATTGTATATATTGTATGGTGAATGGTGAAATTAATACAATGAATAGTTGAAAGGTGCGGCACAAGGGAAGGTTGGTTTTCTCTCAATTAAGGGTTTCCAGCATAAATCTTTGTGTACTATGTGTATGAGCCATTGATTAATTTTTGTTTTTCTTAAGAATATGTATGCATTGATTTACTTCACAGGTTTAAAACTTACATGTGGTATCAAAGCTTGTTTTTGGCTTCAAGGGGATGCATTTGTTGCTGAGGGTTTGGCTTGGTCTTGATAGATCAAGTTTATCGTGGGTTTGTGATAAACCTGGGTTTAGTGGGAGCTTTTGCAATGGTGATTTGAGTGTAGAAAGAGGAATGGTGATCTCTTCTAGAATTGAGGTAGAGAAGTTCAACGGTAAAAACTTTGAGCTATGGAAGCTCAAGATGGAGGACCTTCTTGTAGACAAAGAATAATGGATCACTATGGATCCTGGTACACAACCTACTAGTACGCAGCCTACTGGCACACAGTCGATTGGTACAAAACCTACTGGCACATAGTTGATTGGTACACAAACTAATAGTACACAACCTACTCGTATGTCGAAGGAATATTGGGAGAAGTTGGACACAAGAGCAAAGAGTATTATTCGACTCTGCCTGGAAGATTTTGTGTTGTTGAATGTCTCAAGAGAATCTACGGCCAAGTAACTATGGGATAAGTTAGGGAATTTGTATCAATCAAATTCCCTGGTAAACAAGTTGTTTCTTCGAAAGAAGTTGTATCATATTAGGATGGAAGATGGAGATTCTGTGACAGAACATCTAAATGACTTTAATACTCTGGTAAGTCAACTTGTATCTGTTAATATTATGATTGCAAAAGAAGATAAGTGTATTACTTTGTTATATTCTTTGCTAGACTCTTGGGATAATCGGGTTGTAGAAATTGGTAGTACCACTCAATCTACATTGAAGTATGAGGATGTAGTTGCATCCTTGTTATCTATAGAGATGAGGTGGAAAAGCATGGATAGTCAAAGCACAAATGATTTATTTGTAAGAGGTCATACCCAAGACAAGAATCATGGTAAGTCTTCGGGGGGGAGATCTAAATCTAAAGGTAGATCTAAGTCTCCAGAAAAATCTTTGAGAAAATGTTGGAAGTGTGGTAAAATAGGGCATTATAAGAAAGATTGCAAGTCTAAGAAGGTTGATAAACCAAAGGGATCTGATAATAGCTCTTCCACATAGGAGAAAACCTCGACTGAAGAAGGATGTGATGTTTACCCGGCATATACAAGTACACATGCAGACCATGGTGTATGGTTAATCGACTCAGGTGTGTCATATCATATGACTCCTCAGAGGGAGTGGTTCTGTGAATATGAAAAATATGATGGTGGGGATGTATTCCTAGGAGATGACTCAACAACCAAAATCATGGGATGTGGAAGGGTTAAGTTGTTGCTAAAAGATGGAAGGATTAGAACTCTCCCTAGGGTTTTTCACATTCCAAAACTATCCAAGAGCCTAATATCTATAGGCAAGTTGGATGATGCAGGAGTGGATACTGTATTGGGAAAGGGAACTTGCAAGATGGTACAAGGAGAAATGGTGTTGATGAGGGGATTTCGGTGTGGAACTCTGTACAATTTGTTGAGAAGAACTTATACTAATGGGTGTAAAAATTTTGTTGTCCCTAAGCAGAGAAATAAAGAAGACAAGACGAATATTGTCCCTATAAAGAAGACCATGTTGTGGCATCAAAGACTGGGGCATATTGGAGAAAAGTGTCTTCGAACACATTCGAACACTACACGGTAAAGGTTTGGTTGAATGTATGTCTAATTGCACTATGGATTTTTATTTCTATGAACATTGCATATATGGTAAACAAAATCAAGTAAGATTCCCATCTGGTGCTACAACAGCAAAGGGGATCTTAGAGTTGATACACAGTGATGTGTTTGGACCTATTCTTTTTACATCACTAGGTAAATCTGTGTATTATGTTTCATTCATAGATGATTCCTCAAGGAACACATGGATTTATTTTCTTAGAAATAAATCTGAGGTATTTGATAAATTTAAAGAGTTTAAGGCTCTAGTAGAAAATCAGACAGAGAAGAAAATAAAGGTATTGAGGATAGATAATGTTGGAGAATTATGTGGAAATGAATTCGAAGAATTCTGTAAGAAGTGTGGTATAGCAAGGCAGAAGACTACTCCATACATACCTCAACATAATGGAGTTGCAGAAAGGATGAACATGACACTGATGGAAAAATCAAGGAGCATGCTTAGTGGTGCCAAGTTAGGACAAGAATTTTGGGCAGAAGCAGTGGGTACAACATGTTACATGGTCAATCGATCACCCTCATCAGCATTGGATCATAAAACTACACATGAGGTATGGACTAGTAAGACACCCTCTATTGAACATCTTAGAGTGTTTGGTTGTAATGCTTATGTACATGTTCCAAAGGAATATAAGAGTAAGCTGGATAATAAAGCTGAAAAAGTGTATCTTTATGGGTTATAAAGATGGTGTGAAAGGTTGTAAGCTTTGGAACCTAGAAACTAAGAAGATTGTTTACAGTCGAGATGTTGTTTTCAGAGAGGTAAAATATGTTTCCAAACAAAAATTCCTACCAAGGCAAGAAGAACCTAAGAAAATAGAGTTTGAGTTGGATGATGCAAAATCTTAATCATCTTAATAAGATGAAGCAGAAGAAGAAGAACTTCATACCCCAGTATTGAGGAGATCATTGAGGGAAAGAAGGAAACCAGAAAGGTATAGTCCACCTGATTTTCGTTCTAATTTTTCTTTATCTATTACTGATGGTGATCCCAAAACTATGAGGGAAGCAGTGAATTCAAAGGATAGTAAACTCTGGAAGAAGGTCATGGTTGAAGAAATGGATGCCTTGGATAAGAATGAGGCATGGGATATAGTTGAGTTGTCAGCTGGAAGAAAATATGTTGGTATCAAATGGTTGTTTAAGAAGAAGTTGAATGTAAAAGGAAAAGTGGAAAAATACAAATCTCAGTTAGTAGCAAAAGGTTATTCCCAGGTAGAGGGAATTTGCTTTGGTGAGATTTTTTCTCATGTTGCCAAGTTAACTTCTATTAGATTTATTTTATCTATTGTTTTTTCTTTTGATATTGAATTGGAACATATGGATGCAGATACAACATTCCTACATGGGGATCTGGAAGAAGAAATCTACATTAAATAGCCATAAGGATTTATAGTGAAGGGAAAGAAAGAGATGGTCTGTAAGCTAAAGAAGTCACTATATGGTCTGAAGCAATCACCTAGGATGTGGTACCAAAAAATTTTCACACACATCCTTCAAAAGGGATTTGTGAGAAGCAAGGCTGATCATTTTGTATATTCCAAGAAGGTTG
>CBVK0103812268.1:0-12388 GCA_900067695.1 Picea abies | reverse complement strand
TGTCACAATTTTCATTTTGATGCTTGAAATCTAAAGATGGTTTTCTTTTTCCCTCCGAGATATTGAGACCTCTGAAACTTTGTCACGTGAGCAGCGACGATTTTTCTACTCTCGAAGCAAGTCCTACCTTTCTTAAGAATGTTCCCTCTTTTTGTTCTACTTCGGGATCTCGCAGGTCGGATACTATAACTCAGGAATTCACACGTCCCGAGTCACGAAACGGTGAAGTCGTTTTAAATTTTCACTCAAGGCAGTAACCAGGGTAAATTTTTTTAACTCATGATTAGACGTCATTGGGGTTTCGCGCCTCGGCGTTTGCCAAACCCAAATTTTTATTTTTACAGCTCCGAGAGCCGAGAACACGAGGTCCTTTCGGGATAACCCATGTCAAGGATTAAAGGCAAAAAGCTAACCGTGGTAAAAGTTGTTCTCGGCATTTCGCCACTCGGCACTATCTTTTTCAAAAGTTACAGCTTCTAAAGCCCGACTCACGAAGTCACGATGTAATTATAACATGATTAATTAATCACTTAATCCAAGATTATCTTCCCCTCACTTAAGTCTTGTTATCGCAATCTCGCGGTTTCGCGACTTGGCATATAAATCTCCCAGAAACTTATCTTCGAAGCTTCGAGTCGCGATATGGCGAACGTGATAATTATAAAATTAATCGAGCCTCAGATTGCGATTACCTTTTTATTAACCAAAATCGCTCTTCGCTGTCTCGGGTGCTAAAGACTCAAGATGTTAAAGAAAAATCCCCGATATAGCGAGTGGCGAGATATTGATTAACGTTGGCAAGATTGGATTAATTAAACTAAAACAAGACAGATCCCGCGTTTCGATGCATGCACAATTCATGAGGAAACCTTTTCACTTCATACGCCAACTGACTTGAAACCGCCAAAAAATTTATGACATTAATGAAGAAATAGGGTAAATCTATGAATATAAGATCGGTTTTTACGGCGACAATTTATTTCTAAATATGATTGGACAGGCTTGTTTTGAAAGGTACCGATTTTTCAAATATATGTAAGAGCTGCGTTTCATTATAACAAATGCATTTTCATAGCACGCAGAGCTTATCACTTCTGAGTAAACTAACTTCTGTATGTATACGCAGTTCTATCGCAGAAGAGCTAAAACGCAAGCTTCAGCCATGGCTCCGTGGAAAGCAGCAAAGGTGAATGTTGAGGTTGCAGGACAAGGCTCAGACAATGTCTCCGATACTTCGCCCCGAAGTATCGACTCGGTCCCTAACTGGTCATTTGTTTCAAACGTTCTGCAATCAGAGTTGGTGGATTATTCCGACGACTCCGATGACAACGAAAGAGATGATCTAAACACCAAGTACAAAATAGTCGTCCAATCCGGAATGCACAGAGTAGCAACCAGGCCACGGTTGCTTCCATATTATGACATGGTCTGATGGGCATTGGATCATGTGGACATACCGACCAGGACTATCATGGACGAGCAGAGAGTTACCATAGGGACTTTTAGGCCTGAGCATCTGCAAACCATGTATAAGCTACCCACGACGTTCGACTACACATATGGCGCTGAGTTCTTGGAGGAATTCAAGGAGAAGGAGTGCACACAGTATGATAAAACCATGCCCAGTTTGATAAAGGATTGGGTTTCACGCACCGCGAAGTTCAGAGCTAATAACCACGGCTTTTATTCAATCTCTTCGTTGGAGTCGCAGTATAAATATGTGGCCATGATGACATGCCGGTTATATGGGAGAGAGGACACATCGCATTTTTTCCTTGCGTGGGTGCCTCTAATGTTTCGGGTCGCACAAGGTTGTTCGTTTAATTGGGCAAAGATGCTTTCGGATAGTTTGTCTAATCGGGTCACAGAGTATCGAGAGCAGAAGGAAAATGGGAGGCCGTCCTCATTCTTCATGTCCGCATATATTATGGACGCAATATGTTCTATGACACCATTTCCATTGATGAGCTAGGGTTGGACTCCGGCCGAAGACAAACCCATACATGTATATCATGAAAAATTATGGGAAAACAAAGTAGAAAATTTCGCGTATGAAATTTTTAACTCGGTGATGGTGCCCCTGCATATCGCCATTTTTGGTCACCCACCACCTCGTATCTCGGACAACATTGCGACAAATCTGAGCAGCATAGCGGACTGGTACGTGGAGGCAGAGTTTTCATACCTCAGAGTTTTTGGGGCTTCTGTTCCCCTGCATGCGTTGCCATTGTTCATTCCTGACAAGCTGGCTTGTCGCGAGGTCGCCCGACAGACGGTAATTGGCGGTGTAAGTAAAGAGCTCAAAGGGTACTCAAAGAAGGTATGGCCGTCTTTTCCCATTCGTTTGAATTCTTATTCTTTATTAGATTTTGGGCATGCCAAAGCCGAGGCTGCAGCCCTGGAAGACCTAAATTTGGTCTCCATCGAATACAAGAAGCACGATCCACAGAGGGTCGTGAGCAATCATTTGGCTAATTGCGGGCTCAAAAGATTTGAGCATCAGAATTCACCCTCGAATGACATTTTCCGAGGAGCGAGGTCATATGAAGAAATTCTGGCCCGGATTCAACCCTTGGCACCCGAGGATAGAGCCGAGGTATTGAAATTCTAGGAACACTGACGTAGCTGTCTCCCCGCTGTATTGCGAGGTGAGGGTCCAGGCATTTCGGAGACGAAACAAAAGGATGCTGAAGGTTCTAAAGATGCAACTCCCGACCCAGGAAAACATCAGGACGAGGAGGAACAAACGAAGAATCCAGAAGCAGAGGAAAAGACTCCGGACCCGCCAATGAAACAGAATCCGAAGACAGAGATAGAGACCCCAGAACTGCCAAAGAAGCAGAACCCGATCGACACCCTAGGAAAATAGGCGAAACAGATCAGAGAACCCATCACATCTGTCACCCCCTTGCAGTCGACGCAGGGAAATATCGAAGAAGGATGGATATTCAATGAGGAGATGAAGCCCATAAGAGTAGAAGAACTCCCTCCGAATGAGTTTTTCTTTGATAAAAAGAGAAAAACAGTAGTAAAAAGAGAATTTTACCAGGAAGGAGAGTCGACTGCCAAAAAGTATAAAGTTATGACCGATGGAAAAAATAAAAAGAATGAGCAATTCGCCACTGAAATCGGATGCTAGGAGCGTATGCCTCGGCGAATCAATTCTCAGTCGAACTTTTAAAGAACCAACTTAAAAGAAAAAATCGCCTAATCAGGACTCTTGAAGCCAGATTGGCCGCCGCCACGGAGAATGCTAAAAGTCAGGCGAGCGTGGAAATGGAGCAGGCCAGATTGGCCGATAAAAATGAAATAGAGGTGCTCAGAACTAAGCTGGAGCAAACAAAGTTGGTGGTCCGAGATGGTCGGATGCAGGTGAGCCAGCAGAAGAATTTGATTGAACAGCTGCAGGCTTGGGTAGAGATCGCCGAAAGCAGAATGATAAACATTGGGATGTTCAAATCCCAGGCAATCGAAATTCGGAGCAGAATCTCTTCGGCTCAACAGAATTTGCTCGCCAAGGTGGGAGCGATCCGGGAAAACTGTCTGTTGGTCAATCAGGTTTCCGAGAACCTATCTGCCAGAGAAAGGGATGCTGGAGCGGCTCGGGTCGCCTTCCAGGAGGCGGTGATAGCCACAAATAATAGAATTTCGGTAGGTGCTCCCAGGCTCACCATCTCCGAACAAACCCGAGGAAATATTCTGTTAAAGGAATGGGAGCATAACATCGCCGAAGGCAAGCAACAAGCCCAAAAGATAACCAATTCCTTGGAGGAGGCTTTCAATTCTATAGACGACGAGCTACTGGGCATTGACAGTGGAGGCGACGCCGAGACGTTGATGCAGATGAATGTGGAACAAATCTCACTTGATCTGAAAGAAAAGGAGGAGAGAGATTCGACCGATATCTCTCAGATGACTGTGGTGGACATAGTCCAAGTTGATAAGTGCATGATCAAACCCAGTGCGCAACTATGTGCCATCGACATCATCGATGGACAGATGGAGGACAGGTTATAGCAGTTAGCTCGTGAATGCTACTTCTTCGAAGCCAATTGTCAAGCTGAACCATCGTGGCTAATATCTTAGCTTGTGGAAAGATGTATCGCCTGTACCGGGCTCACACAACGGCAAACACCTGGCACCAAGTTAAGACAGAGTAGGAGAAATGGAGCGATTGCTCTCTTCTCTGTCATAACCGAAATTTTGTGACTATTGAGATTTTACCTGCTTTGTAAAAATTGTATAAATATATCCAAGAAAGAAATAAACAAGGCTGGACCTTTTTGAGTCGTTTGTAATAGAGTTTTTACATTGAGAGTTAATACAAGCAGATCTGGAGATTCTCAATTCCGTCACTACTGTATTACAAGTTTGCTTCCTTGTATCTCATTTTTCCATTTCATTTCATATTCTTAACTGATGTGCTTCGTTAAACTTTAGTACGACCACTACTATAGCGAATGAATTTTGGTTTTCTGTAATTATTTATTGTCTTTCCTCTGCACCAGCTATCAGCGGGTATAAGACCAATCTGCATTTTCAGAATTCTACATATATTCTATGCTATGTCAGTTATTTCCTTACTATTTTCCTCTTCTGTTTATATGTGAGATTTCCCTTTGTCAGGAGCCTTGTGTTATATACAACTAAATGTTTTTCTCCCACTCCACACCTTTTATTAAAATATAATATAGTTACGGGAACGAGCCTTAGATTTGCATCCATATTTTATTTCTGCAATCGTAAATTCTCTTCTATACGACCAAACTGAGACAACACTTAATCTCTCTTAAAGTCCTTTCTACCTTTACTGTTCCCCCATGACAGTTCCTGTACCAACTCAACCTAACGTTGAACCCGGACTATTGAATCAAACGCACATTGCCTTAAACCTCTTCGACACCATTCTTAAAACGACAACTAACCGGGCCGAACTTAAACAATCATGGGCAGCCATTGAACGAGACATAACTATCCAGGAGCAGTTGGAAGCTAGACAACGCCAACGTAGGAATCTTCCCTAGTTTCCTTTACCGAAAGGTTTACGCTTCCCTCTTCTACATCTTTTACCCACTTTCGGATGCCTTGACACTGTACTTTTAAGCCTTAAGTACAGACTCATGAACAACACATGGGAAAGGGACAAATCCACTACATTGAAGTGGAATCAGGCAGTGAGGAGGAGGATGAGGAGATCGGGGCATAGGTAGATTGTGATTCAGAGGAGGAGCCTACACATGAGCCGGAGTGACATCCGAAGAAACCTCAAACACAGGCAGTGACACAACCAAAGGAGAAGACAAAATCTCGCAGAGAGGTGAAAGGGGGAACCATAGCAACCCTTTCCGGAGTACCCAGGTACAACACTCTCAGGCTGAAGGGCCTTATACAGGGGCAACACATGACAACTTTAGTAGATGGTGGGGCCACCCGCAATTTCATCGATGAATCCTTAGTAGCCTGGAGGGGGTTACGCACTGAGGAGTTTGAGGGGTTCACTGTGGCCATGGTAGATGGATATACTATGACATGCTTGGATATGGTTCCAGACCTAGAGGTCAAGCTAGGCAACTACACCCCGACGGATACCTTTTACGTAGTTGACCTATCATATACAGATGTAGTGTTGGGGTACAATGGCTATATTCATTGGGAGAGATTGGGTTCAACTATGAGACGTTGACCATGAGTTTTAGAGATGCCAGCGGGTCGAGAGTAGTATTGAGAGGTATGTCTACAGGAGCAACTAGAGAAGTATCAACGAAGAGGATGGAGCAGATCTTCCACCACGGTGATGTAGCATATGCACTAGAATGTCTGATCACCACCCAGAAGGATTCAGAGGGCAAAGAGCATTACTGTCCACAGATCAGAGAGCTTCTGAGTCAGTATGAGCCAATGTTTGGACCGATAACACCAGGGAGGCCACCTGACAGGGGGTTGGAGCATATTATTGAGTTGGAGGTGGGGGCTACACATGTGATCACCACGCCTTATAGACACCCCAAGAGATTCAAGGACGAGATCGAGAAAGCAATCAAGGAATTGCTTGCGATGGTGCACATCAGGCCCATCACAAGTCCTTTTGCTTCTTCAGTCGTACTGGTACTGAAGAAAGATGGCACATTGAGGATGTGCATAGACTACAGAGTCCTTAATAAGAAAACGATCAAGAACAAGTACCCCATTCTGCGCATAGATGAGTTGATGAACGAGCTACATGGGGCAATTTTCTTCACCAAAATTGATCTGCGGTCAGGATATCATCAAATCAACATCAGAGAGCAAGACATAGAGAAGACAACTTTCAAATGCCATTTTGGGCACTTCGAGTTTTTGGTCATGTCGTTTGGGTTGACCAACGCATCGACCACCTTTCAGTCTTTCATGAATCACATCTTCAGGGGGCAGCTGAGGAAGTACATTTTGGTATTCTTCGATGACATTTTGATTTACAGCAAGACATGGGCTGAGCATTTGGCACACTTGGAGGAGGTCTTGGGCATTATGCAGGCACGGTCATTATATGCCAAGGAGTCCAAGTGTGAGTTCGAGATGAGAGAACTATTGTACTTGGGGCATATCATTAGTGAGCATGGAGTACAGGTTCATCAGGAGAAGATCAGGGCCATTCTGGATTGGCCAACACCCAAGAACCTCACAAAGATGAAGGGATTCTTTGGGTTATGCAGTTACTACAAGTGGTTTGTCAGGGGAGTTTCACAGTTGGGAGCACCACTCACATATCTAACCAAGAAGGGTACTTTTCAGTGGACGGATGAGTCACAATAGACTTTTGAGTAAATGAAGGAGGTTATGAGCACTCACCCTGTTCTAGCCCTTCTAGATTTCTCTCGGCAGTTTGTCTTAGAGTGAGACGCATCAAGGGTGGGGATTGGAGCAGTTTTGATGGAGGGGGCCATCCCATTGTGTTGGAGAGCAGGAAGCTCAACGAGTCGGAGAGACTCTATTCGATCTATGACGAGGAAATGATAGCAATCATGCATGCCTTAACCAAATTCAGGCAATATCTGGTGGTTAGTAGATTTTTAGTGAAGACTAATCTCAACAGTCTCAAGTATTTCCTGGATTAGAAAGACCTTAGCGAGAGACATCAAAAATGGGTCTCGAAGATCCAAGCCTTTGACTTTCACATTGAGTATGTTAAAGGAAAAATGAATGTCGTAGCATATGCTTTGTCCAGGAGGCCAACAGGGTGTTCGATGATGGATATTTGCACAAACTGGAAGGCACATTTGTTGGTGGAGTACTCCAAAAACAAGTTTTCTTGTGAGGTACTGGATGGACAGGTAGTGGATGATAGATATCGGGTGCTAGACGATGTCATTTTCTACAAGGACTGGATCTACTTGGTTCTAGAATCTACCTTAAAAGGGAAGGTTTTGAAGGTTTCTCACGATTAACCTACAGTCGGGCATCAGGGATTCTTCAAAACATACCGACAGATCAGGGAGAGATTCTCATGGAAGGGTCTCAAGGATGATGTACTGAAGCAGATCCGGGAGTGCACGACTTGTCAGCATAACAAGTCTGAGCAGACACACCCCGCGGGGTTACTTCAACCTCTACCCATTCCGAAGCAGAAATGGGAGAGCATTTCTATGGACTTCATTACAGGACTTCCTTGAGTGCAGGGCAAGGACTGTATATTTGTAGTGGTTGACAGGTTGACCAAATTTGCACACTTCTTTGCCATACCCATGGACTACAAGGCCACACAGGTAGTGGAGCTATTTTTCAGAGAGGTTTTCCAGTTGCACGGTTTACCCAGGAAGATAGTCAGTGACAGAGATGGGCGCTTCATCAACGCGTTTTGGCAGGAGCTCTTCAGGTTGGTGGGCACAGAGTTGGCCATGAGTACCAGCTACCACCCGCAGACAGATGGACAGACAAAGATTGTCAACAAATTGTTGGAGGGGTATCTGAGAAATTATGTGGGGGGTGTTGGAGCATAACCCTAACTTACATTAGTTTATACCTAGCTTAGACTCTTAGATCTTGGTTAATACATTCCATCACACTTTATTTCACCTAATTTGGCCACATAGAGAAGAAGGGCGCCTCATCCCTAGATTTTATGGAAAACTGTTATTTTTAGATCAAGACTCAACTCCCGGTTCTTGATTTTCTTGATTTATTCCAACTCCCCCATGCAAAAACTCATCCATTATTGGGGAATGCGCACCTCCTCTTTGAGTGAGAGATTTATTCCTTAATTAATGATTCTTGCCGTTACTATTATTAGTAACTTCTATTTCGGGTCAGTTAAGTGAGTTGGAACTGCTTCTCTTGTCAGTTAAGTGAGCTTAAGTGAGCTAATGCGCATCACTTGACTCTTGTGGGCATTAATCAGTGTGTGACATGTGTCTTTAGTGGTCTAGGTCGAACTATGTGGTCTCCCTTAGCCTATGACACCTATTTTAGCTTTTTCTATCTTTTTTTGACTAGAATTTCTATGTTGGAAATTCCATATATTCACCTCCTCTTTTCTTTTTGTGGATGGTTTCTCATGTATATTCATTTTTGATTAATATAATTCTCTGATTTATGGAGCAAAAACTTTCTCTCATCTCTTGAATATCAGCAAATTGTATGTGTTCAATTTAGCTAGAATTCTAGATCTATCAAGGTTTCTGCAGGAATTCTACATGGTATCAGAGCTAGATTGAATCTAGTGGATTGTACACGGTTTTATTTGTAGGTATAGATCATCAGGAGGCGCAGCAAGCAACAATGGATCATCTCTCTCAGCCCTCAAAACTCATTCTAAATCCTTTCAATTACTTCGAATGGAAGACAGAGATCTCTTTGCTCCTCCGAAGCAAAGGGCTTTACAGGGTAACAATGGGAACGGAGAAAGAACCGACTGCTGCAGCGGAGAAGATCAAGTATTTCAATAAATTAGATGAAGCAATTGGGCTGATATGCCTATCAATTTCCAGAGATCTCCTCTTTCATGTCAGTGGAGCCACTACTCTCGATGTGGTCTGGACCACATTGGAAGGACTATTCGACAAGCAGGATGCAATGAGAGTGCATCAACTGGAGAATGAACTCATATCCCTAAGTCCAATTCATTTCAGCAACCTGCAAGAATTCTTCACCAAGTTCAAATCCCTCCTCGTTGAACTTAATACATGTGGAGTCAATAAAAAGGAAGATCAACTCATCCTTTCAATTCTCTCGAAATTAGGCCCTGAATATTCTGTATTTGTCTCGTCTTTTCAAGCATCTAAATTGACTCAGGAAACATGGAAAATGCCTCCATTGAATGATTTCATTGCAGCATTGACTCAAGAGCAAGCTAAGTTAGTCCAAATGGGTGCCATCAAGCGTTCCAAGAACCAAGCACTTGCGACTACTGATGCTCCAAAGAGCAGTGGAAAAGACAAGCAAAAAGGAAAGGGTAAATTTCCTGAATCGAAGAAGGAGAGATCCTCACAATCTTCAGAGAACTCTTCTGAGCCTAAGGGTAAGAAGAAGAAGGAAAGAACACTTTGCAGCTACTGTTCCACAGGTTTTCATCCCGAAGAAAATTGCATGAGGAAGACTATCGATGAGATGGCTAAGCAATTGCAGCAGCACAATCTCACGGTGCTCGATATATGGCTGTCACATCCACTCCATTAGCTTGGATCCTTGATTCAGGTGCATCGAACCATATGGCTGCATCAAAAGATGAATTTTCCTCCATCGAAGAAAGCACCAGATCCCCAATTTACTTGGGAGATGCCACACCCGCAAAGGTGTGCGGAGAAGGAATTGTTGATTTTGAAGGGGGCTGCTTCACAAATGTGCTTCATGTTCCCTCGCTGTCCGCAAATCTTCTCTCGATATATCAGATCACTCATTCTGGCTCTGGAAGGAAGGTGGAGTTCACTCCGGACTCCGCAGTGATTATCGACATTTCCACAGGCTCACAGCTTGCACATGGAATTGCAGATCACGGTTCTCATTTGTATTTCTTCTCCCACTTTGTTCCTAAATCTATTAGCACTGTATTTCTATCACAATCTAATAATATCAACAGGTTATGGCATGAAATATTTGGCCATCTAAACTATAAGTACTTGCATCAACTTAGCAAGGAAAACATGGTAGAAGGATTGCTAGCTATTAAATTCACAAGCGGTGTATGTCAAGGATGCATTCTTGGCAAGCATCCAGAGCAAAAAGTTTGACAAAGGGAAGGCACAGAGAGATTCTTCACCTCTTGGGATGATTCACAGTGACATCACGGGCCCATTCCCGCAACCTTCAATTAGTAAGGCTCGATATGTACTCACCTTCATAAATGATTTCTCTCGCTTTACTTGGGTATTTTTTTTGAAATTAAAATCTGAAGTATTTGAATGCCTTATAGAATTTAAAGCACTTGCTGAGAATGAGTCTGGGTGTAAGATTAAGATACTCCGTACTGATAATGGGGGGGAGTATATCAACAAAGATGTGTAACAACTTTGTATTGATGCAAGTATACAACTACAACACACAGTGCCATATACACCACAACAGAACGGTGTTGCGGAGAGGAAAAACCGGTCCTTAAAAGAGATGGCCAATTGTATGCTACAGTCGAAATCATTAGATCCCAAGCAATGGGCTGAAGCTATTAATTGTGCAGCATACATTCAGAACCGAGTTCCTCACAAATCACTCAAAGGCACCACTCCTTTTGAATGTTGGACCGGTAAGAAACCGAAAGTGTCGCACTTTCGCATTTTTGGTTCACGAGCATGGGCTCACATTCCGATAGATAAGAGGAAGGCTTTGGAGCCTCAAAGTGTTGAATGCATATTTGTTGGATATCCCGAAGGTGTCAAAGGATATATATTGCTGGACTCTCACACTGAAAAGTTCATTCTAGCTTGAAGTGTGAAGTTTGAAGAAGAATCACTGCATGATTTTTTAGAAGACCCTGCCGAGGAACCGCTTGTTGTCACCGATGAGGAGTCAGAAACTTCTTCGAGCACTTCAGAGCAGCCATCGGAGCAACCTTTTGAGTCTAATACAGAAGATGAGGAGCAAGTCATGGCTGCTCCAATTCAGTTGCCAACTTGGGTAGAGAAAACTCTGCAAGATGCGGGTGAACGAGTCGGTGATCCTACGAATACAAGGACTAGATCACAGTTTTTTTGGGGCTCCTCAAGCCTTGGCTGCCACAGAACTATTGCTGCCCATACATTGCTATATGACACTTGGATCAGATCCACAGTCACACTTTGAGGCTGCTGGAAACCCACTTTGGGAGGTTGCCATGGATGAAGAGTACTCTACTCTTATGGACAACAACACATGGGACTTGGTTCCACTTCCGAAAGGAAGAAAGCTTGTTCGATGCCGATGGATATATCGAACAAAGATTGCTGCAGATGGTGAGATCAGCAAGTACAAAGCTCGACTTGTCACAAAAGGATACTCACAGGTACATGGAATAGACTACACAGAGACATTTGCACCTGTTGCAAAAATGGACTCCATTCGACTAGTTTTGGCCATTGCCCCTTCTCGCAGATGGGAAGTTCATCACATTCATTACATCCGCAAGCTGATCCGTGACAGAGTCATTTTACTGCAGTACTGCCCCACAGAGCAACAGGTTGTAGACATCTTCACCAAGTCCTTCACTGAAAAGAAATTTTCAGAATTGAGAGCCATGCTTGGAGTGGTGGAGACAACTGAGTAGGTCACTTTTGGCCACTCAACATTTTTTTCCTCTTTTGGGGGGGTGTTTACCACGAGGTTTTCCCTCTTTCCTCTTTTCATGAGGAGTTCTTTTATGTAATGAGTACCTAAAATGGCCAAGTTGTCAGGACTCAAATTTTTTGTCATTACAGTTAGGCTTAAGGGGGCGTGTTGGAGCATAACCCTAACTTACATTAGTTTATACCTAGCTTAGACTCCTAGATCTTGGTTAATACATTCCATCACACTTTATTTCACCTAATTTGGCCACATAGAGAAGAAGGGCGCCTCATCCCTAGATTTTAGGGAAAACTGCTATTTTTAGATCAAGACTCAACTCCCGGTTCTTGATTTTCTTGATTTATTCTTGATTTATTCCAACTCCCCCATGCAAAAACTCATCCATTATTGGGGAATGCGCACCTCCTCTTTGAGTGAGAGATTTATTCTTTAATTAATGATTTTTTCCGTTACTATTATTAGTAACTGCTATTTCGGGTCAGTTAAGTGAGTTGGAACTGCTTCTCTTGTCAGTTAAGTGAGCTAATGCGCATCAGTTGACTCTTGTGGGCATTAATGAGTGTGTGACATGTGTCTTTAGTGGTCTAGGTTGAACTATGTGGTCTCCCTTAGCCTATGACACCTATTTTAGCTTTTTCTATCTTTTTTTGACTAGAATTTC
>CBVK0103812267.1:0-14576 GCA_900067695.1 Picea abies | reverse complement strand
ATTCTATATATTCACCTCCTCTCTTCTTTTTGAGGATGGTTGCTCATGTATATTCATTTTTGATTAATATAATTCTCTGATTTATGGAGCAAAAACTCTCTCATCTCTTGAATATCAACAAATTGTATGTGTTCAATTTAACTAGAATTCTAGATCTATCGGGGTTTCTGCAGGAATTCTGCAGGGGGGTAGCAACGCACATGGGTCAGATGGTTGCACATGGGTGAGTACTGTTACAACACAACTTACCACATGTCTATCAAGATGTCACCGTTTAGAGCATTGTATAGATACCATGCACCTGCTTTTGTGGAGACTGTGTTTGGGGATAGCAGGGTCCCGGGGGCCAAAGACTGGATTGAGGAGAGTTAGAGGGTTCTATGGGCAGTGATGAGGAACCTACAGGTAGCTCAGAACCAACATATGATCTATGCAGATAGGTAGATGATAGAGCGTAGTTTCGAGGTAGGGGATTTGGTTTTTCTGCGATTACATCCGTACAGACAATCTTCATTGAAGAGGAGCGGGGCAGAGAAGCTGAAGCCCAGGTTCTATACCATGCTCCGTTGACCGTCCGTTGTCGAGGAGGACACGTGGCGAGCGATTAGAATTTCGCTGACTTGCACATTGGAGGAGTCAATGGAGCATGGTGTGGGAACTCGTGATATGCGAAATCTCGAAATGATCTGAGTCGTCGGATTGAGGATTGATATGGACCATTGTATCGAGGTATGTTGTGGACCATTGGATGCAGAGTACACGTGACAAGAGGTCAACTTTTGGTTGACTGGAAAGTCAAAGGAAGGAGGAGCTCTATCCTTTGAAATCGCGAAACGCGAAACCACGATTCAATCTGACTCGTTGATCAAGGGAGAGTGTGGACCATTGATCTGGCTCCATTTCGGAGTTTCGAATACCAGGAGTTGGAGGAGTCAATGTGACTCACGACAAAAGTGCGAAATCATGAAGAGCTCGTTTGATTGGCGAGTGGTCATAGCGCATGGTCACATCGTCGAGAGTTGGAGGGAGGAGCTAGTGCAGCCAAGCTCTATTTCGGCGATCGCGACATGGAGATTCGAGACCCTTCATCACAAGAATGCCGAAATGCGAAATCAATTCTGCTTAGCGTTCGGTCATAGCCAGTGGGCATATGAGATAAACGTGAGACCCTGCGGAATTAATCCAACGATGTTGATTAATTGGGATTATGATCGAAGGGCTATTGTTACACTTCACAGTTAATTGATCAGTTACGATTCTGTTAGTAGAACCAAATCATAATTCTTGGACGATTGGCGATTCAGTTTCTGAGGCGTTTTCTTGGAGATTCAAGGTGTAACTGAGTAGGTGGTATAGGATAAAATGGAAACGCAATGACTGTGGTATGTTGGTTGTTCGAACTGAAAAATGAGTTGAACTGTAAGAAAGGTAAAATTACAGTATGCATAGTGTGAGATAAAACTCAGAGATGCTGAATAGACAGAAGCAGAGGAGAATTGCAAAACTGATAAAAGCAGAGAAGAATTGCAGAACAGAGAAGAAGTGGTAAGAATTGAAACACCTGTATTGTTGGTTATTCAATCATTTATTTATGATCAGGGAGGTTGGGTGGTGCTAGGGAGGACTGTGGTCCCCTGATATTCAAGTTGGTGCTTGTATAAGTCTAGTTGGTGCTGGAATATTTAGGGAGTTGATGCTTCTTTCTAGTGCGTGCTAGAGAAACCAGAGAGTTGGTTCTCTCAACAAGTTGGAGCTTGTAAAACAGAGGTAGTAGCTTCATATTGAGTTGGTGCTCAAAGATAGATGATGTACAAAACTTAAAAAACTGCCTATCATTCGAAGAAGAAGAGGTTTTCTCCCTTGGGTTTCCTTGTGAAAATCTGTCTCTGTGTATATCTTATGTGTGACTGATGTTCATTATTTATGTTGTTCATATCTTGTATAATATTGATGTTAACTTGAAAGAGATTAAAAATTATTTGAATAGTCATAAATTGTTTAAGCACGGTAACAACTGATTCACCTCCCCCCACCCCCCTCTCAGTTATCTTAGTAATTTCAACAGTGGAGTGGTGAGGCAATGAAGTGGGAGTTGAAGGATGCGTGAGAGCTTTGGGATGTGCACCATCCCTTGAGGATGTGCCACTTAAGCTAGTGGGGTCGAGTCCCCTCTTTGGGATCTCCTCCATGCCTTTCATCTCTAGTGAAGTCGTGTCCACCTTAGTTTAACTTGCCTAGGCCCCCAGTCAACTTGGGACATGAGAAAAACATGTTTCCAACATGTTCCCCAGTTCTCCTAAAAAATAGGAAATGAATTAAATTACCCCTTTTCCGTAAATTTCGAGTAAATTTCATTTTTTAGTGATAATAATCACTTTTTTGTCTCGAAAGAAGGGAATTAGGAGTTTACATGATACTCTGGATTGGAAAATGACCATAAATATGGCATCTGACAATGTTTGATGCCATATTTTTACAATTTATTGACTTAGAATTAAAAAATTCCATTTTTTGCCGGAATTTAATTAATTCACTGAAACATAAAAAAAACCTATCAAACCTAGTCGCAATTTCCAAATGACTCAATTAAGATGACCTAGTATGAGCTCATATACATTTAGACACTAGGCATTGGTTTTCCATGCCAAGGCCTAACCACCAACACATACTCCAACTTTGGAGCTTAGTCTGTTGAGTGAAAAAACTTAGAAATTATTTAATCGCCCACAAAGGCAGGCAGAAAAAATAATTAACAAGTGAAAAAAAACACTCTAGAGTACATGGTCGTACCTAGGTTTTAGGTGGCCAATAACCTTTTACAATATTTCATACTCAAGTTATTTATTACAATGGTGGAAATGTGGAAAAATGAGGTCTTTTGAAAGACCAGTTGAACTCTGAACTCTATCATATGAGCATTGTCTGCTCATTCTTTGGTGGCTCTTCAGGAAATCCAGCTTGTGCAAACTGGTGGATAACATTGGCTCCATATGGGGACGTGTGGTTGATATTTACATCTGTAGGAGACCATGCGAGAATCTAGAATTACGCTACCTGCACATCATGGACGCCTTGTCAACAATCATATCCAAATAAAATCAACATTAAACACAATTTGCAATGATAATATACAAGTACATATAATAGAACAAAAACATTTAATATACATGTGGATATAGTACAAAAAAAATAAATAATGTACAGAAAAGACAAAGCATAATGTACAAAAGATAAGGGTTAGAGAGTATGATACAGTAGATGTCCCCATGGGCATCAGATGACCTCTATGATGAAAAGCTTTAGAAGTTGGCCATTGACTGGAAGGGTCAAATTCTCACCATCCAACCTGTTTAGATAAAATGAATTCTTGCCAGCTGCACCCTGTATGATGTATGGACCTGTCCATAGACTGTCAATCTTTCCATGATTCCTTGGCTTTTTCCTTGTTTTATCCCAAAGAAGGATTGTGTCCCCTTCCTGAAAAACTCTCTGCCGTGAGGACTTATCAAAAGTCTTCTTTACCTTGTCCTGACTCTTTATGCTCTGATCCAATGCTTTCCTTCTGATTTCATCTAACTCTATCAACTAATCAATTCTGTTATGTTGGAAGTCCTCATCTAGACCATATTTTTGAACAAACTGATACACTGGAAGCTTTAGGTGAACTGGTAAAGTAGCGTCAAGCCCGTAGACAAGCTCAAAAGGACTCTTACCAGTGGAACTCTTTTTGGTTATTCTGTCCGCCCATAATGCAAACTTAATCTTGTTGTCCCATGACCTCTTATTATCCCCCATTGTTTTCTTAAGAATATTCATTAAGTTCTTATTGCTGGATTCAACAAGACCATTACCTTGGGGATAATAGTTTGAAGAGTGGGACAACACAATGCCATACTTAAAACAGAATGAAGATAAATTTGTCGAACTGAAGGCCTTGGCATTATCAGATGTAATCTTGGCGGGCACACCAAACCGAGTGATTATTTTATCTTCAAGGAAATCCATGACCACTTTGTCGGTTGCTGACTTAGTGGGTATTGCTTCTACCCACTTAGTAAAATAGTCAGTTGCTGTAATTATCCAAGTATAACCATTACTTGAATTATCCTTAAACTTACCTATGAAATCAAGCCCCTACAACCGTACTTTGGCACATATTTCGAGGAGGGACAGATAGCCGTACTCAGGCCGTATCGTACGGATTCCGTACAGGTTCGTACAGTCCTTTCTTGGCACAAAAATCGAGACAAATTGCTGTGAGGTTTTTCTGGAAAGTTTGGCACGGTTTTCAAGGAGGCCGTACGACCATTAATGCACCCAAAAATTTGCTGAAGCAGTTGGAACGTATTTCGAGGCATCCATATGGCAGTTTGGAGGCATAGAAATCGAGGAGCAGACCTGCAATTTATTGCAGAAAATTTTGGAAAGAATTTTGAGGAGTTTGGCTTATTTCTTGTGTGAAGACTTGGCACGGTTTTCGAGATAAGTTTGTCATTTAAATTTCTGAAGATGAACATGCTGTAACAGAATTTCTCTGAAGCTCCTAAATAATAAAAATCTCCCTCTCTCACTGGTTTTCCCCTTGTGGGTTTTTCTAGGGTCAAAGTTAGACCAAAAATATCTGTGTCATTAATTTTCTGAGTTTTATGTGCTGCTGATATTTTATTTCTGTGTTATAAACGATGTTCAGAATCCTCATGTTTCCGTTCTGAAATTTATTTTCTGCTAAGTTTTTATATGCTGATATAAAACTGGGTTTGGGCATTAAACATTGGCTGAAAAATCAGCGAGACTGAAAATGGGTTGGGGTCTGAAAAATTTACATGGTATCAGAGCTGAGTTGAAAGGAAGCAGAAATTTCAGTAGTCAGAAAGTTGGGACAGCAGTCACTTCACAGGGCAGATTTTTTGAATTTATTATTTTCAGTAGAAAAGGGTCAATGGCTACTGGTTTGAGGGTTGAGGATAGACTTGATGGGGCAACAAATTTTGGTGCTTGGAAGGAGAGGATGATCTTGCTCTTGCAAGAAAACGAGTTGTGGGACATTGTGGAAAATACCACTACTCATCCTGTTGTGGTACCTACTGATGCTACTCTTCTTGCAGCTTACACTAAGAAGAGTATCAAGGCTAAGAGGTTTATTCTTGATGCCATCAAAGATCATTTGATTCCTCACTTGACGGGGAAGACACATGCCTATGAGATGTAGGAGTCTTTGACTAAATTGTACCAGAGTACAAATGAGAACCGGAAAATGGTTTTGAGGGAAAAACTAAAGAGCATAAAAATGACCAAGGCTGAAAATGTGGTCACATACCTCACTAGATTTGACACAGGTGAGGGATGAGCTTGGAGCTGTGGGGGAAGCCATAGTTGANTTGACAGTGATCTTGTGAGAACAACATTGAATGGAGTTTCCAAACAATGGCCTATTTTTGTGGAGGGCATTGTTGCTAGGGAGAAGCTTTCCCGGTTGGGAACGTCTTTGGGATGACTTTGTTCAGGAGGACACCTGGAGAGGTTATGTATATGGCAGTTCATCTACAGGTCATGAGGAGGAGAATGTGGCTCTTGCTACCACTAGCAATAAGAAGTTCAAAAAGGGTCCAGAGGGAGGACACAAGCCCAAGGGTGAAGGGAAGAAAGACATGAGCAAAGTCAAGTGCTTTGCTTGCCATAAGTTTGGGCACTATGCAGGTCAGTGTCCGAACAAGAAGAAGAAACAAACAACAGCTTCAACAGAGGTGGAAGAGTTTTCCACCAAGTTTGACAGGGAATTTTCCTTGATTGTGTGTCTATCCTCGAGGACCACTACTTCAGATACTTGGTATATTGACAGTGGTGCCTCTCGCCATATGACAGCGGTTCGTGAGCACTTAACAGATCTTACACAGTGTGGAGATGCAGAGGTAGTGCTTGGAGATGACCGTGAGGTCAAGGTGGCAGGGTGTGGGACTGTATCATTTCAGAGGGAGTCTTTGCCTCCCATGACTTTGACAAAGGTTCTAAATGTTTCGGGCTTGAAGAAGAACTTAGTGTCAGTTTCTATTATTGAGGAGAAGGGCTATGAGGTCTTGTTCCGTGATGGGTAGGTGCTTCTTTTTCCCAGAGGGTCTAGCATCACTTCGACCAAAGTGATTGGTACTAGACATGAGAGGCTGTACACGTTTTTGTTCCAGCCAGTGAGAGCATTGATTCATACTACCAGCAGCAACAGTGACCTATGTGAGCTATGGCATAGGAGGATGGCACATTTACACCATGGGGCTTTGAGAGTTCTGAGGGAGATGGTGACGGGAGTTCCATACTTCATTTCAGAGCACCATGATTTGTGCAAGGGGTGTGCTTTGGGAAAGTGCACCAACATTGCTTTTCCGAGCAGTGACAGTAGAGAAGTAGGGATACTTGATCTTATACATTCAGATGTATGTGGCCTGATGTCTTTGGCATCGTTGACTGGTTCCCTATACTATGTTGTATTCATTGATGACTTTTCTCGAACAATGGAGGTGAGTATATCTCCAAGGAGTTCATGGACTTATGTGCAAGAGAGGGCATCAAGAGGGAGTTGACTGTTCCTTACAACCTGCAACAGAATGGGGTTGTAGAGAGGAAGAACATGGCCATTGTTGGGGCTGCGAGAGCCATGTTACATGATCAGGGGCTGCAACTATTTCTATGGGCTGAGGCATGCTACACTACAGGTTATCTGCAGAACAGGAGTCCCCACAAGGCTGTGGGGAGCATGACTCCTGAGGAGGCTTTCTCTGGGAAGAAGCCTGAGGTGGGACACCTTCGTATTTTTGGGTGCATCACATTTTCATATGTCCCTTCTGAGAAGAGGACAAAGCTGGAGCCCATGGCATAGAGAGGGATCTTTGTTGGGTACAGTGAGACTTCAAAGGCTTTCCGTATATACCTTCCTTGAGGAAGACTGTCTTGAGGAGGGATGTCAGATTTGAGGAGGACAGAGCCTTTAGGAAGTCTAGAGGGACAGAGAAGGGTGAGCATTCTTCACCACAAATTCAGGTGAGTCCACAACAGACTACATTGACACAGAGTTCGGGGCCACCAGTTTCGGGGACGACAGGTTCACTGGTGACATGGCCACAGGTTTCAGGTTCGCAGGCTACTGGTCCACTGGTTACAGGATCAACTACTTCAGAGTCTACTTCAAGATCATTGTCTTCAGGAGATGGGGTTGAGCAGGGAGAGTCCCCTCCACCGGACACTACTTCAGAGAGGAGGAAGCCCAAGTGGCTTCAGGACACTTTGAGCGAGGCACAAGGTTCAGTGGGGAATCCCAGACAGGCAGTGAGGGAGAGTAAACCTCCCGAGAGGTTTTGTAGCTATATCACGATGGTGAGCAGTATTCGGGAGTTTGAGCCTTCCACTTTTGAGGAGGCCACTGGTAGACATGTATGGAGAGATGCCATGATGGAAGAGTATAATTCCATCATGAAGAACGATGTCTCAGAAGTTGTTCCTAGACTTGAGGGGAAGTCAGTGGTGACTTCCAGGTCGCTCTATAAACTAAAGCATGCTGCAGATGACAGCATTGAGAAGTACAAAGCTCGCTTTGTGGCTCGAGAGTTTTCACAGGTTGAGGGGGCCGACTATGATGAGACCTTTGCGCCGGTTGCTAGATACACTTCGATCAGGGTTGATCTCCATTGCAGCAGAGATGGTTTGGAAGATCCACCAGATGGATGTGAAGACCGCATTTCTGAATGGTCTTATTGAGGAGGAGGTGTATATTGAGCAACCATTGAGCTTTGAGGTGCATGGGAGAGAGTTTCATGTGTGTAGACTGAAGAAGGCATTGAATGGGCTGAAACAAGCTCCAAGAGCTTGGTATTCGAGGATAGATGCCTATTTGCAGCAGTTGGGTTTTGANNNCGGATCCCAACCTATACTTCATTGTGGTTGGAGAGGATCCTCTCATTCTTTTGCTATATGTAGATGATCTTTTCATTATAGGGGCAGATAGACTCATCAACAACTGCAAGGAGAGCCTTGCTTCAGAGTTCGAGATGACTGACATTGGACTGATGCATTACTTTTTGGGATTGGAGGTTTGGCAGGAGCATGGACACATCTTCCTGGGACAGAGGAAGTATGTGTGTGACATTCTGAGCAGATTTCAGATGGGGGATAACATGCCCATGACCACTCCCATGATTACCAACTAGAAGAAGCTTCATGCTTCTGAGTCACAGTTGGTGGATTCCACTTTGTATCGTTAGTTGATCGGGTCATTGATGTATTTGGTCAATACTAGGCCAGATATTTGTTTTGCTGTCAACACTCTCAGTCAGTTCATGGTGGAGCCTAGGAGAGTGCACTGGGTGGTAGCAAAACATGTGCTCAGGTATCTTTGTGGTACAATAGATTATGGTTTGGAATATCAGAGAGGAGATGGAGTTTGTCTGGTTGGCTATACAGACTCGGATTGGGCAGGATGTGTCAGTGACAGGAAAATCACTCCAGGGTGCTGTTTTTGATTGGGATCAGCAGTTGTGTCTTGGTTTAGTCGGAAACAAAAGTCAGTGGCTTTGAGTTCTGCAGAGGCTGAGTATATGGCAGCCAGTCAGGCCAGTTGTGAGGCCCTTTGGCTTCGCAAGATGCTGGTGGGATTGTTCGATGTGCAGTTGAGGCCTACTGTGATTTACTGTGATAATCAGAGTTGCATTAAACTCTCGGAGAATCCAGTTTTTCATGATCGGTCTAAGCATATCGAGATTCGTTATCACTTCATCCGTGACTATGTTCAGAGAGGAGTTGTGGAGCTACAGTACATATCTACAGAGGAGAAGGTTGTAGACATACTCACCAAGGCATTGGGTAGAGGCAAGTTTGTATTTTTCAGGGACAAGCTTGGAGTGGTGAGTAACACTTTCCTCGGTAAGAGGGAGTGTTAAATTTTTTAATTAAATAAAGTACCTAGGCAAGTGTTTCTCATCCCTAGGCGCCTAAGGGGTTAGAAAGTGCCTAATATGGGCCCTAGTCATTTAATTTGTGAGATGCAAATTAAAAGGCAACTTTATGACTTTAGAGAGGGCGAATGAAGAGACATCAAATCTCAGCTACTCATCTAATCTAATCTCAGCCATTGGATTAGAAAACTCCTCACCTACCTCATGAGGTTGATTAGGGTTGGAGGGCGCACCCATTGTTGGGTTGTTGGTTCATTGTTGAGAGAGCAAGAGAGAGAGCATTTTCGAGTAGCAAGAGAGCAACCATTTTTTAGAGCTAGGGCACGCATTCCAAGGCAAAACAATAGCACAGAAATCGAGGCAAAGATTGAACATACACAGGAGGCCGTACATCATGGATTTCGAGGTCCGTACAGTCACTTGTGTGCACAAAAATCGAGATAGCAGACATAATTTAATTCTTTCCGTATGGTACAGATTTTACTAGTCCGTACAATCGTACTTTGGCACATATTTCAAGGAGGGACAGACAGCCGTACTCAGGCTGTACCGTACAGATTCCGTATAGGTCCGTACAGTGCTTTCTTGGCACAGAAATCGTGACGAATTGTTGAGAGGTTTTTCTGGAAAGTTTGGCACTGTTTTCAAGGCGGTCGTACAACCATTAATGCACCCAGAAATTCGCTGAAGCAGTTGGCATGTATTTCGAGGCATTCGTACAGTAGTTTGGAGGCACAGAAATCGAGGAGCGGACCTGCAATTTATTGCATAAAATTTTGAAAATAATTTTGAGGAGTTTGGCTTATTTCCTGTGTGAAGACTTGGCACAGTTTTCAAGATAAGTTTGTCATTTAAATTTCTGAAGATGAACATGCTGTAGCAAAATTTATCTGAAGCTCCTAAATAATAAAAATCTCCCTCTCTCACTGGTTTTCCCCTTGTGGGTTTTTCCAGGGTCAAAGTTAGACCGAAAATATCCGTGTCATTAATTTTCTGAGTTTTATGTGTTGCTAATATTTTATTTCTGCGTTATAAACGATGTTCAGAATCCTCATGTTTCAGTTCTGAAATTTATTTTCTGCTAAGTTTTTATATGCTGATATAAAACTGGGTTTGGGCATTAAACATTGGCTAAAAAATCAGCGAGACTGAAATTGGGTTGGGGTCTGAAAAATTTACATAAAACACTTTACCCAATATCTAATCTATGCAATCACAATGCCAAAATCTTACATGATTACCTCATATGTAGCAAGAACAAAAATACTTGTTGCTCTCCCAATAATCCTCCAAAGTTTCTCCTTTTATTACTCAAGAAAGTGGATCTTGGAGAAATACTTGCTCCAAAACCCTAAGAGCCAAAGAATGGATGAAAGATGGAACAAGAAAGAGAGAGAGTGGTGAAAATCAAGTAGCATAACAATAGCTCAAGATATGGTGAGGAGGGAGTGAGAAAAGGGATCCATTTATACTTGGAGAGGCAAACCTATCTCTCTTGGATCAATGCCAAGTGTCCACCACCAAGCAAAAGGTGAGATCGCAAGGAGGGGGGCGCACCATCTAGGGTTTGAGAGGTGGATCCATGAGGTGGATGAGTGGGTTTGTGTTGGGATCAAGCAAAAGAGGTAGTGGGAGGCTAGGAGAAGCGTGCCACATGAAAGAAGGGGCCCCAACCATCAAAAACGAATTTTCTAGAAATTTCCCAAGTGAGGGGGGCATAACTTCTCTAGGAGGGCGCACCATCTAGGGTTTAGGCAATGAGTGGAAGGGAATAAATGCAAGGATGGGAGTGGGGATGAGCTAAGGGGTGACGTTGAGGGTGAGAGAAGGCACACCATTCAAGAGAGGGGTCCACCACCCCTTCTAGAATCAAATTCCATCATCTTTTCACCGAGGGGGGCATAAATCCCCTAGGAGGGCGTGAGGGTTGAGTGAGTGAGGGGGTGAGGGGTTTAGAAAAAGGTTAGAACAAGTTGGGTTGGGTAGGAATGGGTTAGGAAACCTCTCTCTATCTTTATCCACCTTTTCATCATCCTTTTAACTCATTATTACAATTTTTACATTTTTGCTATGTCAAGACTTAGCAATTAAAATCGCTGTTTTTGATTGACTAACACTCTGGGTGGACAAACCCATAGCAGAAGTTGTCTGACTGAGCTGAAACTTGGTCCATGGGTGTAGGGGGTCTCATTCCATTTCTTTTGAGCACAAATAGCCCTATCAAAAGTGCTAGGACCTAGTTTTACAATTTTTGCTCAAAAATAATTAATTAATTAAATAATTAAACCTCCAAACTTAGGGAAATTTAATTAAAAATTAATTAATAAAAAAAAACTAATCTAGACTAAAGGGAATTCCTCGAAACTTTCTAAGATGTCTTACATGGTCATTTGCATCATTCTTAAACAATAGTTACCAGAGGATAAGCCCATTAGAATGCCTTTCACCACTTTGGAGGAATTATTGCAAGTGTGAGGGAAAAACTCAAGGGAAATCAATAAGGCTGAAAAGCCCAATTGATAACCTGAGGATAAAAAACCCTCGGTGAAAGGAACTCTCCCAATGAACCGATCCCAAGGTAACTGACCTAACTATGACCAATGCAGTCCTATTACATTATTGACCCACGCAGGGGTGCGGAAATTCCAGTTACAAAAAGAAGTGCTGGGGCCAAAAATGCCCTGTAGAACCAAAATCTTCGACAAATGAGCATCTGATTATGCATCTCTTCATGGCACATGGGGTTGACCCCCTAGTTGGATAGGTGGTCAACAAGCTCAAAAAGTGTTATATTTAAGCATGAGAATGAAGAGCATTAACACATGTAAAGCATGTAAGAGCAAGTTGAATAACGATTTAGTTTGTCACCATTGATTAAACCACTAACATGAAGAGCTTGTTATGAAAAAATGCTAATGAAACAAAGGGAAAGAACAACTTGCGAAATGAAAAGAGAAGAAGCTCAAGCTTATTACCACTTATCTTATGATTAAAACATTAAGAGAGAAAACATTAAGTGTGAAAAAGCTTGAAGATTTAGATGTGTGCCTACACTATCAAGATATCCAAGAACATTAACTTGATTGTGATGGAAAATGGCCTTAAATATAAGAAAGCATGAAAAGGAAAACCATTTGCTAAACCATTAGAGCATTAACCATTAGGTGTGTTGGATTAGAGCATGTAAACAAGATAGATCTTAAGAGAGATTATAACATGCAAGTAGATTTAGGCAAGTTGATTATGCCCCAAGGGCTTAAGCTAAGGATTAATATGTGAAGAGATCTAGATTTAGAATATTTAAACCATTAAAGCATTAGGAAAGATCAATAACACATTACTTATCCTAGCCATATGATTTTGGGGGGTTTCTCTCCCAAGGTGTAGGCAATTATTTAGATTAGAAAGCTTGAAAGAGAAATGGAAAGGCAAGATAAACTACTTAATGGCACAAGTTGGAGGCAAGCCTACCATTATTGTGCCAAAGAGGTTGTGAGGAAAGTAAGCAAGCCAAACAAACTATTAACAAAAGGCTCACTAACCTAACGTCCTAGCTTAAGGAGATGCTTTAGAAATGGAAAAATTGAAATTTGAACTAACCCTAAGATACCCTAAGCTACCCTAAGCTCACACGTGGGAGGTAGGTCGTACTAATTCTCCTCCCAAGCTATGAGCTTGCAAAAACTTACTAAAAAGTGAAAAAATAATGAAAAATGAGCTAGAAAATTGAAATGAGAGGTTGAGATTTGTTACCCATTTGAAGAGAAGCGTCTTGGAGTGTTGTGTGGTTATTTTAGGGCAACCTAAACCCCTCAACCTGTTGAAAACCTGCAAAAACCAGCAAGCTATGCTTGCTGGAAAAGCTACACACAACAAACAATGTGAAGAAAAATTTCTGTTTTTAGGGCATAATTTTTTCCCTTAAAAAACTTATGATAAAAATGGATTAAAGTGACCAATCTACTATGTTAGGCTAGCTGAAATATTATATGGACTGAACAACAATATAAGAATGAGCAAAGAAGGAGAAAGAAGGAGTTTTAATGTGCTTGAGGGAGGACTCTTCCTCGAGGCATTTCCAACAAAACCCTTGAAGCCAAACCTGCAAAACTTGACAAGATAATATGCATACAAGAAGATAATATGGTTGAATATGCTATTAAAATGAAATACTTGCACTTTATTAGCAAACCCACATATATAGATCAACAAGAATACTCGTTGCTAGATCTACCCAAGTAAAACACTTTACCCAAGAATCTACTCTATGCATTCATCATACCAAATTCACAATATTACCTCATGTGTAGCAAGAACAAAAATACTCGTTGCTCTTCCAATATCCTCCAAAGTTTCTCTTTTATTACTCAAAAATGGATCTTGGAGAAATACTTGCTCCAAAACACTAAGAGCCAAAGAATGGATGAAAGATGGACAAGAAAGAGAGAGAGAGAGAGAGAGGTGAAAATCAAGTAGCATAACAATAGCTCAAGAAATGGTGAGGGGGGAGTGAGAAAAGGGATCTATTTATACTTGAAGAGACAAACCTACCTCTCTTAGATTAATGCCAAATGTCCACCACCAAGCGCAAGGTGACATCCCAAGAAGGGGGGCGCACCATCTAGGGTTTGAAGGCTTGGATCAATGAGGTGGAAGGGTGAGAGAGTGTTGGGATCAAGCAAAAAGGAAGTGGGAGGCTAGGAGAAGTGTGCCACATGAGAGAAGGGGCCCCAACCCATCTAAAAATATTTTTCTAGAATTTTCCAAGTGAAGGGGGGCATAACTTCTCAAGGAGGGCGCACCATCTAGGGAAGTGGAAAGGAATGGAGGGGAATAAATGCAAGGAGGGGAGTGGAGATGAGCTAGGAGGTGACGTAGAGGGTAAGGGAAGGCACAACAACCAAGAGAGGGGTCCACCACCCCTTCAAGGCTCAAGTTACAACCTTTCACCAACAAGGGGGGGCGTAAATCCCCTAGGGGGCGTGAGGGTTGAGTGAGTGAGGGGGGTAAGGGTGTAGAAAAAGGTTAAATCAAGTTGGGTGGGTTAGGAAATGGTTAATCAACCTCTCTCAATCTTTTTCCACCTTTACATCATCCTTTTAACTCATTATTACAAAATTTACATTTTTGCCATGTCATGACGTAGCAATTAAAATTGCTGTTTTTGACTGACTGACACTCCTGGTGGACAAACCCATAGCAAAAGTTGTTCGACTGAGCTGAAACTTGGTCCATGGGTGATCCGGATTATTTTCGGCACGAAATGAGAGTGGAGATATAATAAAGAAATGCACAGAGATATTGCAGATATTCAATAATATAACAGAAACGTATCAGAGATGCAACCATAAACACAGATATACAGTGATACACGATTTCTATTAATTAGAGAAATGTACAGAGACTGTAAAAATACAGAGTGAAAGACTCGCTAGAATGGTGGCAGCTTATCTCTGAGAAGAGATGTGACGGCTACTCGCATTCGCAAGAAGATGATTACAATGAGGCTCAAAAGGCCTTTTTACAATAGACGGGAATGCCAAAAGTCCTAGGCATCCAAAAACCTAATCCTAGGAGATGAAGCGCCAAAAGTCATGTGGGCCCCGTTTGGGTAAGTTGGTGCATCAACTTCCCGGGGTC
>CBVK0103812234.1:0-16325 GCA_900067695.1 Picea abies | reverse complement strand
TGAAGGTAGATTTTGGCCATATACTGCTTCAAAACAAGTCATGCGAATAGTTGTATGGTAAGAAGTGTTGTACCACCATTCAACTAATGGTAACCATTGAGCTCATTGATTTTTCCTTTCAGAGTAAAAACACGTCAAATAATTCTCCAAACACTTATTTACGACTTCAGTTTGACCATCAGTCTAGGGATGATAGGCGGTGCTAAGATGCAATTGTGTGCCTTGGAGTCTGAAGAGTTCTTGCCAAAAATTGTTGCTGAAATTTGGATCTCGATTAGAAACAATATAATGAGGCATGCCATAAAACTTGAAGATATGATCCATGAAAATTTGATCCATTGTTGAGGTGGTAAATGGGTGTTGAATAGAACATAAATGAGAATAATTTTAAAGACAATCCACAACCACCATGATGAAAGAATTATTTCCTGATTTAGGTAATCCCACAATAAACTTCATAGAGATGTCCCTCCAAATAGTGGGTGGAATCAAAAGCGGTTGGAGTGTTCTAGGAGGTTTGATGGTTTCTCCTTTGTTGCGTTGAAGAACATCACATTCTGATACAAATGTGAAAACATCCTTTTTCATGTCATCCTAGAAAAAATAATATTTGACTCGATCATAGGTTTTGGTAAAACCGGAATGCCCAGCTGTCGGAGTATCATGAGGCTCGAAAATAAATGTGGCCTTAAGTTGTGACTTCTTACTTAAATACAAATGTCCTTTGTAGTGAATTTCATCATTGTGCCAAGAGTACCCTGGGGAAACTAGAGAGTTGGATTTCAATTGTTGGATCATATGCGATATTTTAGGATCATTTAGCCATTGTTGGCACACATCTTGGAGCCAATCTTGTACAATGAAAACAGACTCTTCATCTTCATATTTTTTAGAAAGAGCATCAAAAACCACATTTTATTTTCCTTTATTGTAAATGATATCATAATCATAACCAAATATATTAGTTACCCATTTTTGTTTCTCTAGGGAGGACAGTCATTGCTCCAAAAAATACTTGCGGCTTTGATGATATGTATTAACTTGGAATCATTTCCCCAAGAGATAAGGGCGCTAGAGATCCATTCCATGCAGAATAGCCAACATTTCCTTTTCATAGATTGATTGGCCCAAATGGCATAATAGCCAACATTTCCTTTTCATAGATTGATTGGCCCAAATGGAAATGGGACATTTTTTTGTTAGTAAAGGCCAAAGGTCTTCCCTCTTACATAAGGACAACTACAATTCCTCTGCCCAAGGCATCACATTCGAAGACAAAGGATTTTGTGAAATCAGGAAGGGCCACGACTGGAGTAGTACACATAGTTGCCTTTAAATCTTGAAAAGCCTTATCTGTTGCTAGATTCCAAGTGAAAGAATTATTTTTAAGGAGAGCAGTGAGAGGGGCCACAATCTTCCCATAATTCTAAAAAAACTTGTGATAATAGTCGGTTAAACCCAAAAAAACACGTAAGCTTTTGATAGTCTTGAGGCAAGTCCAATCCTGCATTGCCTTAATCTTTTTAGGATCAACACAGACACCATCCTCTCCAACAATATGACTCATGTACACTACTTCTGAGGCTCCAAAGGCACATTTATAGCATTTGAGGAAAATTTGGTGTTGCGAGAGTAGATGGAGAATTTGATCCACATGGGAAAGATGAGATTATCAATTTTTACTATAGATGTGAATATCATCAAAGAAAACTAAGACAAAATGACAAAGGAAGGGACAGAAGACATGCTTCATGAGACTTTGAAAAGTGGAGGGAGCATTACACAGACCAAAGGGCATGACCAAGAACTCATAGTGACCCTCATGAGTTCTAAATGCAGTCTTGCGAATGTCTTATTCCTTCATACGTATCTGGTGGTAGCCAGAACACAGATCAAGTTTGGTAAAGTATTGAGCACCACTCAATTCATCCAAAAGGTCATCAATGACAGGGATGGGAAATTTGTCCTTGATTGTGATTTTGTTGAGGGCATGAAAATCGGGACACATGCGCTAAGTGCCTTCTTTCTTGAGTACCATGACTACTGGAGAAGAATAGGGGCTAGTACTCGAACGGATAACACCTGCTTCTAGTAATTCTTGAACAATTTTCTCAATTTCATTTTTCTCGGCAAAGGGATGATGGTAAGGGCAAACATTGGGAGGAAGATTGCCTAGGACTAGAGGAATGGAATGATCATGGACGTCGCGGGAAGGGGGAAGTCCATAGGCTGTGTTAAAAATAGCTTGGTTTCGAGAGAGTATAGATTGGAGGTAAGGATGCACACAGGGTGTCTCAACAGCTTGAATAGAATGGCTTTAAGCAATAATGCCAGAATGATGTTTTTTTAGTAGCTTTTCCATTCACCGGGAGCTAATGATCTCAAGTGAGCCTGTTGTGATGCCTTGGAACTTATATCGTTGTCCTTCTTGTTGGAATTGCAAGGTGAGGTCTTTAAAATCCATGGTAATGGGGTCGTGAGTGCGTAACCATTCAACATCAAGCATTATGTCACAATCACCCATGTCTATAGCAAACATATGAGATTTCATTGTTCAGGGGGTATTGAGCAATTTGTAAACACACATTTTCACAACGCCCCCCACATCTCATGGAACCGCCATTAGTAATCATGACCTGAAAATTGTTGACTGCATGAATATAGAAATTGACTTCTTGGGCAATGTGGCGATGAATAAAATTATGGGTGTTGTCACTGTTAACTAGGATGATGACTTACCTATGTTTAATGTAGCCTATTAACTTGAGGGTTTGGGGAGCAGAGAAGCCAGTGAGGGCATTCAGCAAAATCAACAGTTCAACTTCTGGAGGGTCAGAGAGCGGGGTAGGATCATTTGTTTGGGATATCTCTTCCACAGGGGAAACATCAGTATCCTCGTCAGAAACATCCTCAGAATTAGCCATAAAAAGCTTCTTTGCACTTGTACCTATTTATCATCACAATTATAGAAAAGGCCCTTGAGTTGGCATTCAGCCATTTCTAGCCTAGTTAATTTCTAGATCTTGAGAGGAGTAGCAAGAGGGGCGAGATCGGTGGGTCGAGGGCGAGGAATAAAGGAGGGTTTTCTATTTTGGGTGGAAACATTATGTTGTGCTTCCTTGGGGCGTTTAGTAGCTTCCAACCAAGTCTAGGGATGAGCCATGAGCACCTGAGCATGAATTTCATCATGTAGGCCACTAATAAAGCATTCCCTGAAGAAGGCATCAGACATGCCCTCCATTCTGAAAGACAAGTGCTCAAAGGAGGTTATAAATTCTTCCATTGTGCCAAATTGTTTCAATTTGGTCAAACGACCTAAATGGTGGGTGTTTGGGTCAAAGCATTCATAAAGCTCTGCAACAAATTGTGTCTAAGCAACATAGCCTTAGCATGCATTTTTACACCATTGTCAGTGTTCAAGATCTAGATAGAGAACACCATTACGAAGTTTTTCCAACTCATCAGTAATGCCATGAAAAGAAAAATAATGTTCCATTTGGTTGACCCGGCCCATGGGATCAGAGCCATCAAATTTATTGACGTCAACTCTGGGAAGACGGGGGTCACAATAAAAGGAGTTGGAATGAAAACCCATAGTATGGGAGGAGTCAGCACCGTCTAAGTGTGGCGGTTGGTCAAAGAAGGGAGGGCCCTCGTATTGGTTCAGCAATTGGTGGAGAGTGGATTTGAGGGAGTCAAATTTTCCCTTGAATTTATTATTGATGGAGTCAAATTCGTTCCTGACTTGGTCATGGAGGATTTCAAATTAATTGACGAAAGCAATGTTAGAAGTCAGTTTTTGGATGTTCTCCTTATTCTATTTGGTTTCGGCTTATAGGTCTTGGTTGTGAGTGGTGGCCATTTGGGAAGTACGGGTGCATGGGAGGGGGAGTGGGTTCATTAAAAAAAACTTGCAAGTGATATATACTACTACGATCAGGGCGACAAGAGGAAGCCAATGGGATAGGTGGAAAATAAGGGTGTCGGGAAGGGGGGTGGGTCCACGGGGAAAAAAAAGGATTAAAAATTATAGGTAACACAACGATTGGGGCGAAGAGGGGAATCCAATGGGATAGGTCCTAGATAAGGATGTCAACGGGACCACTATACTCCTACGAAGGTATACTCCGGCCTGAAAAATATTGCAGTGACGAAGTGCCCAATTTGTTAACATGGAAAATTGTGTAGGAATTTTGCAACTAGGATGCAAGTGGCAAGGTTGCGCAGCAAAATATCTCTTATATTCCTTTTCGGTTATACTTCGTTCCCAAGGGTTAGGGTTTTCATGGTTCCTACAGACAAGGGTTTGCCATGTGTTATAGCTCTTAGATATACGAGAGGGGTCGAACAGTAGTATTCAGCCCAATATCTCAGGGCACCAACTAAGGAGGCTCGACCGTACCCTTAGTCATACTACATGATTATCCATGTACTAGAAAGTATCTTCTCGAGTGTTATTCTCGGTGTCCCTATAGAAGTCGGTCGATCGATCGACTGACTTCTAGAGCTGGTTTCAAGAGACCTAGGAGGCTCTCGTTATACTTGATGATACGTGGGAGTGATGGTCGTGTACAGATTATATTTGATGCAGTACTACTCGAAGGGGTACCAACAAGGGTTGCGGATGCTTCCAACAAGGTGAAACGTTAGTTTCGAGTAACCCCATGAAACAGTCTATATTTCCTGCGTGTAGTCTTGCCCATCCGTAGTTTTACCCATTGAACGACAAATCTTTGTGCTTTAAGATGTCGGTAGTACACGTCTCTACTCTAAAAAAAAACATTCCACAATTTCTACAGAGAAAAGTGCATTGATACCACTTGTAAGGTACCAGATGTATTATAATAAGTAGAAATACAAAATATAGAGAATAACAACATGAACAATGATACCTTTATTAATAGAAATCCAAGTTCACTTGTCTCTTCGAGGGGGCAACCTCCAACATAGCAAAGCTCTATTACAATACTTCTCAAGACAAAACTTTCCCACACCTTCTACTTCTATTTATGCTAATTCTATCATCTAAAGAACATTCTAGAGGAAAATCTTTCTGGAAGCGAAAGCTTCTATTAAGTCTGCTTAATTAAACTTGTTCACATTATTATATAAGCCTTATTTACTAATGTCGACCTTTATTACATAGAAAACATATTATTCTATCTATGTGAGGGGTTGGGGAGGTTAGGTCCCTAACAACCAACAATGTGGTTCTAAGTCTCTCTAAACTAGGAGGCACATATCTGGTTGGAACATGATCAAGTAGAGCTCGACACATCTCAATAAACAAAGGAGACCGTGCAACATTGAATGAAATGAAGTTCAGATAGAAAAAAACCCAATGGTAAGATCAACCTCATCTCGCTTCTCTTGCTGAAATATCTTGTCCATTGGACCCGTTGCCTTCTTTCTTGCTTGTTGAGTTGCACTCCCATTCCCACTCCCAAATTGAAATTGGCTGGATGAGTTCCTCACGAATGGAAGAGGATCCTCATTTTTGTTTTTCTTACATGCTGCTGCCACCTTTCCCAAGCCAACACTGTTCTCTTTTTCCATTTCTCTTCGTTTGGATACACTCACTGATTTACATGGTCCAAGTTCACAAGGTTGCCCCAACAAATGGCCCTTAACTCGATAATAGGTGCTCTTAAATTCATTATGGAAAAAACCACATGTCCAAAGTACATTCCCTCCCCCCTTTAATTTGGCCTTGAGCCCTTGATGCCTTGTAACATACTTCCACAATGGATATTTGCTCTCTTGAGCCTGTTGTTTTGCTGCAACAATTCTTTTCTTAGCATTAGAAGCTGCTACTTGCAGCTCCACTTTTAGCAAATGGGACACTAACAGAGGGTGATGAAGTTGAAGGAGTGGGGCAACACCAAGAGTGGCATTCCTCCCTTTCCTTTGACTTTTTTTGTCAGCCCTTGTTGATTGAACCATGATTTCTGTGAAATGAGGAAGAAAACTGACTACTGTAGGAAAAAACTCGAAGTCTGGTTGAAAATCCACTTGCCTAGCACTTGGAATCCTTTCAAATCTACAAAATAACCTTCTGTGAAATGAGGAAGAAAACTGACTACTGTAGGAAAAAACTCGAAGTCTGGTTGAAAATCCACTTGCCTAGCACTTGGAATCCTTTCAAATCTACAAAATAACCCTTAGCTGCAGACCAAAATACCTCACAGCTCCAACCTACATGAGAAAACATGACCAAATGAGGGCTAGACTGCCTTTTAAAATCCGTGGGTCCCTCAAAAATGCGTGATACATGTCCTAAAATCGGGACAAGTGTAGGACACATGCCAGACACAAATTTGGCACGTGTCTTGTATAAGGACACGTGCCAAATTCATGCTTGACACGTGTCATCATGAATCCGTGTCCGACATGTGTTGTCACGAATTCGTGTCCGACATGTGTCGTCACGAATCCATGTTTGACATGTGTTGTCATGAATTTGTGTCCGACACATGTCAATCATGAATCCATGTCCGACACGTGGGATTTGTGACAGGGGGGTCCTAGGGGCTATGTCTTGTTATAGAGGCTAGAGATAGTTTCAACCAAAGTGGAAGAGATCCAAAGCCTAACCCTCATTGGGAAGATGAAGAGAGGAGGCAAGAAAGGACCTAGAGGGGGTCAAAAGGGCAAGGAGGAAGAATCAAATTCTTTTAACTAGGGGAAGAAAGACTCGAGTCATGTGAAGTTTTCCAAGTGCCTTAAGATGTACCACTATGCATCTTAGTGTCATGAGAGGAAGAAAGCCAAACAACAGTAGTTGAAGTAGTTTGCAGGGAGTGCAAAAGCTTTAGTCAAAGTGGATGACTTAGCATCCAAGGTTGAGACAACTTTCTCCATGGTTTCACGCCTTTCCACTAACATTGTCTTTGGTATAGGGTGGTATGTAGATAGTGGAGCATCTAGATACATGACATTCAACAAGTAGGAATTCAATAGACTTCAAGAATCAGAGAATGACACACATGTGGAGTTGGGCAATGATGCCAATTATCTTGTTACAAGAACGGGTTATGTTTAATTCCACATGCCATTAGGTGATGTTCTTAAGCAAGATGATGTTTTGTATGTTCTTGGTTTAATGAAGAGTCTCATTTCAGTTGCTTGCATGATAGATCTAAAGTGTATGGTTGAGTTTGATAGTCAACAAGTCGTCATTAGAGACAACAACCATGAACTTAGTAAAGTTTTAGATAGAGGAGTGTGAGAAAGTGGCCCTTATAGGCTACTTGCTGATCTAGTGAAGTAGGAAGAACATGTAGAGAAAGATGTCATAATAGAGGAGGCTAACTCTATTCTCAAGAATGATGCTCGAGAGACAATTCCAAAACCTCTCGTGGAATTGCTGATTGATTCAATGCATGCAGCTAATGGGAGTATTGAAGAGTACCAAGACATATTTGTTGTTGAAGGATTCTCTTAGAAAGAGAGAGTTGATCTTGTTGAGGCTTTTGCTTCGATTGCTAAAATTTTTGAGGTGCATGGGAAAAATACCCATGATTGATGGCCCTATATGGGCTGATGCATGCACCACGAGTTTGGTTTTCCGGGATAGATGAGTTTAACATTTTACTCATGTTGGACTTTTCGAAGTTTAGTGTAGATTTTAATTCTTTATTTGATAGATCTGATGCACTTATCTTGGCTCTATATGTAGATGTGTTTACTATTGCAAGATGTTCTAAACAACTCATGTGCGGTGTAAGAAGATTTTAGCCTATGATGTTGACATGAAGGATCTTGAAGGTTGGCAGGTTGTTAATGAAATATTCCTTGAACAAGGGAATAGATGTTGAAGATTATGAAGAGATTTAGCAGTTTAGGAAGGAGTAGTGGTCTTGAGTTATATTTCTTCAGAGTCATAGATGGTCAACATGATGACGAAGCCCCTAGAAGAATGGAAGTTTAGTAATACCTCGGTTTTGACCCTTGGGATATAATTGATCATATAAATAAATAATATTGTTATTTATTTTTCTAGTGTTTCAAGCCATGTGGGCTAAGTTGGAATAAACTATTATGTAAATATATTGTAAATGTTCCTAGTATGGTGCCCAATGCCAAGGCCCAACTAGAGAATAATGAGTGTTTGACTTACTGGTGTGTTTTTAAGTTGTTTTTCTAGTTTGACATGTTAATCCAGCGTGTCAAGTTATTATTATATTGCAACATTAGAAAAAATATATAATACAATGAAATGTGCAGTGAGATCGGAAGAGCGGTTCAGTCTTTCTTGCTTGTTGAGTTGCACTCCCACTCCCAAATTGAAATTTGCTAGATGTCGATGAGTTCTCAAAAATGGAAGAGGATCCTCATTTTTGTTTTTCTTACTTCTTGTTGCAACCTTTCCTAAGCCAACATTGTCTTATTTTTCCATTTCTCTTCGTTTGGATAAACTCGTTGATTTGCATGCTTTAGGTCCACAAGGCTGCCCCAACAAATGGCCTTTAACTCGGAAAAAGGTGCTCTTAAATTCATTATGGAAAAAACCACATGTCCAAAGAACATCCCCTCCCCGCTTTAACTTGGCTCCTGGCCCTTGATACCTTGTAACATACTTCCACAATGGATATTTTCTCTCTTGAACCTACTATTTTGCTACAACAATGATTTTTTCAACATTAGAAGTTGCACTTGCAGCATATGGGACACTAATAGAAAGTGATGAAGTTGAAGGAGGGGGGGCAACACAAACAGTGGATTCCTCTCTTTCCTTTGACCTTTTCTTGGTATCTTTGTTGATTTAGCCATGATTTCAATGAAATGAGGAAGAAACGTGACTGTTGTAGAAAAAATATTGAAGTTTGGTTGACAAACTCAAACGTGACTGTTGTAGAAAAAATATTGAAGTTTGGTTGACAAACTCACTTTCCCAACACTTGGAATCCCTTCAAATCTGCTAAAAACCCTTGGTTGCTCAGCAAAATACCTCACAGCTCCAACCTGCATAAGAAAAGATGAGAATGAGGGCCTGACTCACTGCTAGAGGTCGTGGGTCCACTAAAAATCGTGACATGTGTCCTAAAATCGAGACACAAGTAGGGCACGTGTCGAACATGAGCTTGGCACGTGTCTTGTTCATAGAACACGTGCCAAGTTCGTGTCCAACACGTGTCCTCACCAAATCATGTCTGACACAAAGGATACAGGACATGGAACCCCTAGGGGGGCATGTCCTGTTACAGAGGTAACCATGCAAAGACCCTTACTCTGTAGGTGAGTTTGAAAGATTATATTGTCTGGAGACAATTCACTCACTTAGCTTCTTCATCCAATAGCCCCAATTTTCTCCTATGTCTAAAGTTTCTTAGAAAAAACAAGATGAATGAAGAGGTTGAAAAAATCTACGAGGATTATAACACACAAATGGGCTTATCATATCTCCACATCTAGTGTTGCCAAATAGGGCCCAAGGTGTGAATTTTCAATTTATATAATTGAACAATTGGGATAAATTCTAGATTTCCTAGATTCCTAACCAATCAAGGTGCAGGGGAATCCACCCATGCAAGAGGGATATGTGTCAAATAAGAAAAGCCCTTTCTTGGCTAGCCTCTTGGGAAGAAGTCTCCCACTATGAAATGCATTGGAGTTTTGAATTTTCCTCCACCATAATAAATGGTTGGCAATGTCAAAACCTCTCATATATCGATCCCACTATGAGGAGATCCATAAAACAACCCTTTTCCAGGCTTCCCAGATCCTTCATAAAACAACCCTTTTCCAGGGTTCCCAAATCCTTCATAAAATAAGGGAATCACCAATTTTGGAAATCATTTGGCATATTAATCACATCACAAATCATGAATGGTCATCTAATCCTAGCTTTATGTCTCCCATGGAGAAGTCTATGCCTAAGTAACACTTCCCATGGCATCTCACTAAATAAGCATCACACGATCCATTTACATACGAGATGGCACCAAATACAAATACTTCAAGGCATTTATTGGTAAGGATCTCTCACCACCATGGATAAGGATCTATCAATTTCGCCACTGAGAATGAAGAATGGAGGATATTTTATAGCCGTAGAAGCAATTCCAAGAAGCCACAAGATAAGAGAGTCCAGAGTAAGTATTGATTATGGTTGAATGTAGGAAAATCACCTTTTTATGAATGATATCAATAACAGTGATAGATGAATAGAACAATGAACCACAAAGATACAACCAAGAACAATTGACCTGCAAGTACATACTGATGCAGAGACAAAAACCTCACCGACAAACGACCTACAAAGTTGTATGAGTGGAGACAACAACCTACAGAAATGGTAAAAGCAAACAAACAACTAACATACCAGAGAAACACAGCCTCGCATGATTGGCAGATGCATCAGCTTCTTTAAGCATCTATTGCAGAGGATTAACAGGAACACCTCTGCAAAGTCAGGAAAGGGTGAATGCAGTGAATTGTGTGAGACAAAGGTGATGACACTCATGAATAAGCGCTTTTTTCTTCAAAGAATAAAACAACTCGCAATAGACACCCATCCTTTAGACTCATAGCAAATGGGTGATCAAAGATTTACTTATGTACTTCCAAATGCAAATCAGGAGACTTTATCGTAGATTCTAGTGACTTCTGAAATCCGTTAGCTTGAATCGAAGGAAAATCCCCAGATGGATATAGTACTTACACCCTTCTAGCAAAGGCATAGGCAAATACGTATCTACGCATATCAAGAGAATGTCAGTTGTAGAAATTACCCTAGTAGACTAGGGCATAATGTTGTTGCTTCAACTCGGATCTGTGATTGGTTAGTCCAACAAAATTGCAGAGATAAGGAAAATGTCCAGCAATTATGTACAAGCCTCCACAACATAGACTATAAACGGAAGTAATAGGGACATGATTTTTGTCCCAAAAAAAACACTCATTTGTGTCAGAGGTGAAATTACTTAAGAAGTTATACTTTAGGAGAAATAAGTAGGGGTCGGAAGAATAAGTAGGTATATATTTTCTGTACTCATTTTTCTGGTGGAATAAGTAGGCTTGTCATAGGAACTTGAAAGCAACAGGAATGATGCTTTTACTTTTTTACCCAGACTTTTATTCTTCCTTTTCACCTGAAAATAAAATGTGGGTTTTGCCCACAGGAAAATTTTTCAAACCCAAAACCGTCAGACTTGCAGTTAGGGAAAGGAAAAAGAAAATTTTCAGGGTGGAATGGAACAGGGGGGAAGTGATCGATGGGAAAGGGAGAAAAACAGATGGAATGGAACAGGGGGGAAGTGATCGATGGGAAAGGGAGAAAAACAGACCGACCCTTTACTCTGCAACAACAATGTTCCTGTAGCAGTGTCGAGAGCATGTACAACAGCTTGTAATAACCTTGTACCCTGTAACTGCAGATATTCTGTACAGAGGGGTAAAGAATGCACCTGATTTTCTTCAAGTGTCTATTGTGTATTGGAAAAGGCGGCATTGTAAGTCTCCATCTTCCATTGAATAAAATTTGAGCTTTGTGGGCTGTGGAGTTTTCCCAAGAGGGTTTCTCCATGTTTCTTCTTTTGGGTTATATTACTGCTTGCTTGATTTGTAGTTTTACAGTGAGTTAGTGGAGAATAGTCCTGTGATTGAATTTCCCTCATTTAAGCACATAAATTATTTAAGAGGAAACAAGATCAAATACATGGGTCTGCAAATATATGCATGATTTTTTACTTCCTTTTGTTTAGTTTTTCTAAACCTGCAGATAAGCAAGTCTTCAAAGTTAGAATTCTACTAGTTTCTGCTGCAACAAAGTCACAAAAATTACAGATCAGTTTGGTATCAGAGCACTAAAATCTTCAGCGCTGTGAGGGGTCTGCATGGAATACTGCATGTCTCTGACCCAGAAGAGAGATGAAAGCAGTCGAGGAGAACTTGTTCCGTACAATCCAGAAGCCAGCAAAAAAAAGAACGATCAGAAGAACTGTGTCCATGTCTGATTTTCAATGAAGGGAAGAGGCAGCAGCTGAATTTTAGGCCAGATTTACTCTAATGGAAAATAGAACAAAGGAAGAACAAATGGAGCAGGAAAATTGCAAGGGGCACACTGAAGCAGAATCTTCAGTTATGTACCCCCCAATCAAACTTGAGGCGAAACTTGGCATGCAGTGCTATGAAGGTCAGTTGGATGCAGAGATCTTAAACAAGTGGATAAGACAGATGGAAGTTTACTTTGGCACCTATGGGTATACCAACATATGGGTATACAAATGAGCCGAAATCTCATTTACCAGATTGAACTTGACAAGCCACACCCTAGTATGGTGGAAAAGCCATGTTCCGTCACACGAGAAACAACTAGTACAGAAATGGGAGCATTTCAAACAGCTTATCAAACAGCAATTCTACCCCATCGAGTATGAAAGGAAATAAAAGTTAAAGTGGCAATACTTCTCAGTGACAAGGATAATCTGTCCAAGACTATACTCCAGAATTTCGAAAATAAGCAATCTTCATGAATATACCTTGAGACGATCCCGCAGTGCTGGATAAAAATTGGGGAGGTTTGCATAGTTATATCTGTAGAGAGTTGGCATCGTTTAAAGCATCATATATTGAGATAAGGGCAAAGGGACAGCCAAGGATTGCAGTACCTCTCCTACTCCGAAACATAATACTGCTAGGAACCAACAGCAGAAGGTAAAGGAAAGAGACTTAATACTGCTGTCCAAAAACAGAATGATTCTGGTCATAAAAATTGCTGCAACCATTGTAATGGTAGTGGACATACTGAAGAACATTCCTGGAGACTGCACTCAGAGCTTGATCCCTGAAACAGGTAAAAACAGAAGCAACAAAAGAAGAGCATGACTGCAGCGGAGGGACAGGAAATGGAGCACAATTCTGACTCGGATGAAAGGTTGGCTTGTACCATGGTGAAAGCCACATAGCAGCAAGGATGGAAGAAAAGAAGTTGGACGAATAACAGGAGAAACTCTTCCATATTAAAAGCCAAATTAAGATAATCAAAGTCAATGCTCTATTAGATTCCTGATCGCAGAAAATTCTGATCTCAGAGAGCCTAGTTCAGAAATTGGAACTGAAAACATATAAACACCCCCTCAGAGAGCCTAGTTCAGAAATTGGAACTGAAAACATATAAACACCCCATACCTTACCCGCTGAGTTAGCTTCACAACGATACCGAATTGCAGGCTTCAAAGCAATGCAATTTTAGGTTTGCTGTCAATGAGAACTTCAGTGGCAAAGAAGCCTGTGACATGGTCCCATTACACATGCGTGAAGCAGTCTTTTGCAGCACTATTTGTGAGATCGTGGTGCAATCGTTCTCAGAAGAGCTCAAAAATACCAGATGACCAAGGATGCCAAAGCTTTCCTAATTAATGCTTACAATGGGAAGCAAAAGATCTCCCTTCTGACAGGAATCAAGCGAACACGTTGATTAATACTAGTAAAAAGTTTGTGATGTTGGTGTTAAAGCCCAAAGCTGATGGAACGGGCATAGAAACAGAATTTTCAGATGTGAAATGCGCCAAGGAACATAGGAAGCAGTTTGACGATTTAATAAATCAGTGCACGGAAGTATTCCAAGAACAAAAGGGGTTGCCTCCAAAACGTGAGGACCGTGAGATTCAGCAGCTGCCAGACTCCCCCATTGCCAAACATCAATTTGTATAGACAGTCATTGCTGGAATTCGAGGAAGTTAAGAGGCAGGTACAAAAATTACTTGATGGACTTATAAGGCCGAGAACTTTGCATTGCAGATCACAGATTGTGTTCGTACCCAAGAAAGATGGAACTTGACATATGTGTAATGACTTCTGACCACTAAATAAGATTACAAATAAGAATTGATATCCTCTTCTGAGGATTGATGACATGTTTGATCACTTGTAGCAAGAAAGAAGATACATGGAAAAGTGCCTTCAAAACCAAGCGAAGCTTGGATGAGTGGTTCGGAACATTGCAATGCTCCAATGACTTTCATGAGGCTTATGAACAAGGTCCTTCGTCAATATATAGATGCATTCACGATTGTGTACTTGGACGATATATTGATTTTCAGCCAAACATGGGAGGAGCATTTACAGCATATCGAGCAGGGGTTTGAGGTAATGAAAAAGAACCGGTTGTTGTTAAATATAAAAAAGTGTGACTTTGCATGGAAACATTTACTCTACCTTGGATTTGTAGTTGGTGGTGGTGAGTTAAGCATCGATCTTGTAAATATCAGAGCAATACAAGAATGGCCTAAACCCATACCTTGGATTTGTAATTGGAGGTGGGGAGTTAAGCATCAATCTTGTAAAATTCAGAGCAATACAAGAATGGCCTAAACCCAACAATGCCATAGAGGTTCAGAGTTCTTTCAAGGCCAGTCAATACTTGTGGAAGGTCATATCATATTTCTCCAAAATAGTTGCACCTCACCATGCTCTAACCTCGGGCAGTGAACCCTTTGTATAGTCAAATCTCAGACCATGGTAATCAGATTCTGCACTTAGAAAGAACAACCTAAAACTCTAGGTAGCTAAAAATGAAACCTTCAATCAAAACAACAAATCTAAGTATGCTAATCTACAAACACATATTACAACAAAACCACAAAACAGAACCACTCAATACTCCATCTGTATTCTATGAATGGTAAAACAGGAAATTACAATGCATAAGCTCAACTCTAAAACTCACCAACCAACACAGTGGTGTACCCTGCATCTCCTTTATAGAATAGGAAGAAGAGGGAAGTTACAATGAATCTGGACACATGCAAAATCCTACTCAGTTTGACTGCGTCAAACCCTAGCCCTAATCGGATCACATAGTGTGCCCTCCTTGCATGGATAAGAGTGCCAAGTAAAGAGTTCCTTAACTAGAGTATGTGTTGAACCATGCATGCATGCATGCTCTCCTTCAGCTCTGCACCCTCTAACCAACACTGGAAACCTCTTCAAGCATTTGCACTCTAGCTAATTACAGAACTGCATACTAAACTGTACCAACTCTGAGAGTCTGAACTGAACTGAACTTGGTTTAAACTAGTAGTAGAGAGTTGAGACTAGTGCCTCCTAACTCACCTGTACATAACAACAACTCACCTCCCTAAGAAACTAGTGATGCACCTAGCATCATCAATCATCCATGCTCTGCATGCATCCCAAAGTATGGATATGCTACAGAAGGAGATGGATTTGTTGTCATCACTGCACCATAAGGAAAGAGAAACAACTACCGAGCAACCAGAATAAAACTCTAAAACTCCCAATCTCTCCCTTCGCATCTCAAACTTCCCCTTAGCGAGGGGCTTCATCAAAATGTCTGTAACCTGCGAACGTGAAGGTACATACTCTAGGATCAATGCACCCTTCTGAACTCTGTCCCTGAGGAAATGGTACCAAATATCTATGTGCTTAGAGGGTGCATGAAACACCAGATTCTCAGAATCTGATACAACTCTTATTGTCAAAGTTTAGCACGGTGAACTCCAACATTTGATCAGTCAACTTTGCAATAAACTTGCGAAGCAAGATAGCTTCACAACTAGCAATGTTGACTACCATATATTCTACCTCTAAACTAAGTGCCACTGCTTCCTGTTGAAGCAGAATATCATACCTGAACCAAAACTGAAAGAAAACCCTAAAGTACTCTTCCTACCACCTACATCTCTAGCCCAATCGAAATCCACAAAACCATGCAACATCAACTCACCATCTCCGACATATCTCAGACCATAATATACTGCACATATCAGAGCACATGTTTTGCAACAACCCAGTGAAGTTTTCATGGCTCAACCATATGCTGGCTCAAAGTGTTCACTACAAAACAAATATCAGGTCTAGTATTCATCAGATACACAAGGGAAACTAACAACTACCTGTACACAAATGGATCTACCAAATCTAAATTTGAATCTATTGATAACTTCAAATTTGATATCATAAGAGTAGCCATGGGTTTACAATCCATCATCTAAAGCCTCTTTAGAATCTTGACTACATACCTAAGTTGCAGGAAACGCCCTACCCCCTGTTTCGGCATTGGAAACGATCCGAAACACTGAAATGGGTATGGTACGGCCGAGAAATGCCATCGGCTGTACCGTACGGCGTTTCTCGATTTGGAAATGTCGTATGGTACGGCCGGCGGCGTTTCCTAACCGTACCAGCCCGTACAGCTGGCGTTTCAGCCGTTCTAAGGTGTCTTAGAGGCCAAAAAAAAAAATTAGGGGCCGTGGGGCCTACAAACACTCATTTTTAAATTTTTTTTGCCTTCTCTAAATTCTCCAATGATGTGGGATGTGGATGCAGAAAACCCAGACTTAGAGCTCTCTCTTGCTGCT
>CBVK0103812228.1:0-20458 GCA_900067695.1 Picea abies | reverse complement strand
ATCATGGAAACCATAAACCCTATTTTTCATATGTTCTAGTAGATATGTTAATGATTCCAAGTTTCATATTTGTATTTGACTGAAGGTCCAGCTAGCTTGCAAAGTATCAAATTGAGATTTCAAGTTGATAAAACAAATATGAAATGAATCCAATCATCATTTGATATTGTCGCAAGAGAGACAAATGTAAATAATATTGCGACGAATTTGTTATACTATCGACGAAAAAAGTTCGTCGATAGTATAGCTAATTTGTCGCAAGAATATTGTGTCTAATTTGAATGGTGTTACATGGTTTTCAAGGAGTGTAGGGCTTATATTATGGTGCAATGTAGTGTATTCTATAAGAACAATCTCTATGCTAAACCTCAAAATGGATAGTACCATATCTTGTTCATAAGACAAATATTCTTGGTATGTTTCCTTTGTGGATATGGTGGCTCAAGCCCTCAGTACACATGATGCAAACAATGAAATGTAACAATTTTACTATTGAATGATAGTGTTATGTCACCCATGGTTAAGGAAAGAACTTAAGGTTCTTAGGTCCTATTTGAAACTTCTTAGAATTGAAATCCATTACATAGTCGTTGAAAAAAGACAAAAGACTTATGTAGCGGATATTAATTAGGCTATGGGAGGGTTTCTGGACTCAAATTTGAGTGAGACGCCCACTTTCTTCCATCATCAATTCATCATGTTGATGAGATTATATGCGTTAGAGATTAGGGTTATAAGGGTTATGCTTGGACATTATGGATTAAAATTGTTATAGGTTTAGGGTTCCATGGGTTAATTTATATTAGTTATTAGTTGATAAGGGTTATAATTGTTAAGGGATATAGTGGTTGTGGATTAAGTTTTCTATAGGTTTATGGTGAAATATGTGAGTCACACTAATTATAATGGTTAGGGATTGTACATGGGATTTGGGGTTACAAGAGTTTGAGGTTAGATATTATGTTTGTTAAGACTTATATAATTTAAGAATAAGACATTATTGGGGATAGAGGTTAAAGGGGTTTGGGTATGTAGAAGTTAGAGGATTTATCACAGGTTTATATATTTTAAGGGTTAAAGGGTTATGGGTTATAAGGATTAGAGATTAGAGGTTAAAGGGGTTAGTGAGTTTATGGATTAGGAGTTAAAGGGGTTAGTGGGTTTATGGATTAAGGGTTATATGAATTATGGGTTAGGTGTTAAGGTATATAAGGTTTAGGGGTAATAGGGGCTATAAGTGTTAATGGTTTCAAGAATTATATGGATTAGAGGATATTGGTTAGAGACTAGTTGTTTAGGGGTTTTTATTTGGATGGTTTTATGTATTAATGGTTATTGGTTAGGAATTATGAGGGATGGGGATTATGGATAATTAATGTGAATGGTTAAAATTGATGTTGCAAACATCGACATCGACATCGAAAAAATATCGCCAAGGGTCCGAAGACAAAAATATTGGCAACATCAAGAAAAATATCGAAAAATGTCGTAAGAATGAAAAACAATGTTGTAAGAATGAAAATATCGAAAAATATTGTTGACCCTGATTTTGAAGATAATATCACCAACATCGCAATATTATCGAGATGTTGATAACACTGGTTAAAATAGTTACAAGGATTGATATTTAGGAATTATAAGGTTAAAGTTTGGGGCTTATAAGAGTTATGATTTGGTTTTATGGGTTGTTGGTGTTAGGGGTTATAAATATATGATTTATATATTAATAATTATAGGGGTTAGGTATTAGTTGTTATTAGGGTAAAGGGTGATTGAGAATATAAGTGTTATGGGATAAAGGGGTTTTTAAGGGCTAGAGGTTATGTTCTTTAAGAATGTAGGTATAGGTTGATGACATTAGAGGTAAGGGTTCATAAGGATTAGGGGTTACACGAGTTAGGATTTTTTCTTTATAATGATTAGGGGTTAAGGGTTATAATTGATAAGTGTTAAAAGAGTTAAGAGATTATAAGAAATATGTGTAAGGAGTTATTATGGTTAGGGTTTTCAAATTTAAGGGTTAAGTGTTAGGGGTGATATAGGTTTAGTGGGGTTTATGTATATAACTATTAGTGGATATAGCTAAACACTTAGGGTTAATGGGGTTATAGAAACTAGAAGCTATACATATTATAAGGGTTAGTGGAAGTGGGTTAATATTGGATAAAAGTTAATATTTATTGGGGTTAGTCGTAACATGGGTTATATAGATAACGTGTAAAGGGTCGAGGTTTTTAGGAGTTAAGGGTTAAGTGTGATTGTGATTTATGTGGTTAGTGGTTAAAACAATTATAATGGTTAGGGGTTGTATTGCTTATAGATTATATTGGTTATAGGGGTCAGTAGTTATAATTGTTGGGGATTAAGGGTAACATAGTTTATAGGTTACGATTGACATGGTTTATATGGGTTCATGGTTACAAAGGTTAAATGGGTAATGGGTTTTAGAATTTTTGGCTTGGGGGCAATATCAATTATAGCAATCAAGGGTTATAATAATTAAAAATTAAGGGTTAGAATGATTATATTGGCTAGTGGTTATTTTGGTTAGGGGTTATGGTTCATGGGTTATCATAGATTAGAGTTTTAGAATTAGAGGTCATATTTGTTCAATTTAGGTATTCTAAGGGTTATAGGGTTTATACCAATTAAGGTAATAGTAGTGAGGGTTTATAGGGGTTTGAGAATAGGGTGTATCCATTATAAATATTACAAGAGTTAAAGGTTAATGAATATATGAGTTAGGGGTTATGGTAGTTAAGTTCATTAGGAGTTACAAGTCAGATAAAGGTTATATTGGTTTAGAATTGTGCTTTATAGGGATTAGGGGTTAATGTTTATAGGGGTTAGGTATGGCGAGAATTCAGGGTTAGGTGTTAGGGATGATAAGGGTTATAGTTTTATGGAGTAAAGTGGTTATATGGTTTGAGTATTATAAGGATTAATGTTTGTGAGATTAAGGTATTAGGTGCTTAGGGTTAATAAGTTAGGATTTATCTATTTCAGGTTTATAAGTTAGAAATTATAGAGGTTAGTGATTAGGGTTAACATAGGTGATAGACTAGTACTAGTAATGGATAGATGTAATAGTTAATGTACATGTTTGGAGTTATAAGGGTTTAGGGGTTTAGGACTCTAAAAATTGTAGTGGTTATGAGTCTAATGTGTTTGGGGAAATAAATTATAGCGATTATAAGGGTTAATGGCCATAGGTTCTTCGGGGTTAGATGGTTACTCGGTAATAGTGGTTGTACGTAATAGTCTTAAAAATTATAGTTACAGGGGTTACAGATTATAAGGGATATGGGTTAAACATTAGGGATGAAAAGGGTTAAGGGTTATAGAGGTTATGGGTTTAGGGTTCCATACATTAGTGTATATAGTTATTAGTTGATAATCCTTATAATTGTTATGGAATTTAAGGGTTAGGGATTTTTTTTTATAGAGGTTAAGGATGAAACATGTGACACAACTTATAATGGTTATGGATCATATCAATTACTACATGTGCTAGGGATAAGGAGTTATAAGAGTTTGAGGTTAGAGATTACATTAAGGGTTAGCAGTTATATAATTTAGGGATTAAGGGTTATTGGGGACAAGGGTTAGGGTACTTTATTGATAGCGAATGACAATTAAATTACACATGACATAATGTTCAAGGGTTATAAAGATTATTGGATTGGGCTATAGGAATTAGGTGTGAAAGATACTAGAGGGGTTAGTGGTTTTCCATTCCCCTATGGATAATATGAGGATGAATATTGGTGTTGGAAGTTAGGGGTTTTAGTTGACTAAGTGTTTGGGTGATGGAAGTTAGGGGTTTTAATGACTCATGCACCCCATAGGGTATCTGGTGAATTAACAATGCATGTAGAGAAATTCCTTGCCATGACCTACTATGGGTGGGCCTAGATGTTATTGATGGTGCGAAAGCACCAAATCACCTCCTATCACAATTAATAATGGTGGAATTGTGCCTTTGGGATAGTAATATGTGTTTTCCCCTATTGAAAGGACCCCTATTGTCTTAGGAATGCTTTAAAGAAAAATTGTTAATACATTCTAAAATGGTCCTTGTCAATAATCCCCATGACCACACTTTTCGTAAAACTCCTACTTGGTGTACAAAACCTCCTAATGGCGCCCATATTTGAAGCACAAACCAAATATCCCCTCTAAATGGCTCGTGTTGTGATTCAAGTACTCATTCATGAATCATGAGCCTTAAGAGACTCATTTAGGTACTAATGCCCTTTATTTTCTCCCATGAACATGGTTAAGGTCTTGATACACATCCCTTGTGCCTAAAAATTTATAAGGATGCTAATATATCATTCATAGGACAAAGATTCTATCTAGAGGGTTTATGTGATGGTTTGAGGTGTCATTAATGAATTATGATCCTATAAGATTAGCTTAGGTACTATGTTCCTCATTTTCCTATATCAACGATGATCAAGGCCATGAGACCCATGCCAGGTACACAAAATATCTCAATAATGTCCATATCCCAGAATGCGGCCAATGATTTTGCAGGTTTGTGTGGTGGTTTAAGGCCTAGTTCAGGGATTAGTGCCCTATAAGCTTCATTTTGGGTCGATAGCCCAAGACCCATCCCTTATGTGCAAAGACCCATCCATGATGAAGAATACCCATCAACCTCATGGGGAGGAGAAATAGATGCACGAGGATTCTCATTTTTAAGGTATTCACCAAGATCCTCCATGGGAGAACACGATGTTTCTTCAACACTTCTTTATTCATGTGCTTGAGCACACAAATCAGTGAACCATGGGGGACATTCCATTTTTTTTAACTCCTTATCTTAAAACCCCTATAATACCCATAAACTCTATGACCCATACCCATTGAACTCTATAATTTGAAACGCAACCTCTATAAACACTTATATTATTATAATCCCTAACTTATAAAACCATTAACTCCTAACCTCTATAAACACTAGTATTCTAGTCTCTAACCACTAAAATTCTAAATTGCAATGAACTCTAAATTGCTATGAACCATAACCCTGTGACCTATCATTCCTGACAAATAATACCCTTGACTCATACAATCCCTAATCCATGTAAATCCCATAATCCTAAATTCATGTACATGTACTCTCTATAATTCATATCTCTCTATCCTCGTAACCTCTTATCAACATCATCCTTCAATTAATATCACAACTAACCCTTAATTATTACAATTTCTAAACCCTTGGTTGTAATAACCCTTAACCTCAAAAATATATAATGCAAAATTTGTAACAGCAATAATTCCTACAACCCATAAACCCCCCTAAGGAATATAAAATTTAACATGTATAATTCCTAACCATTATAGCCACTTACCCTAAAACAACTAATAAATACAATACCCAAGCCATATATCCCTTAGAAAATCTAACCTATAACCTATAACACCGAACCCTTGACCCTCATAACCCCTAGTTATACCTAACCCCTACAACCTTTAACAAACAACCCATATAAATCTTATGTTATAACTCCTAATACCTTAAAAAATTAACTTGTATCACTCCTAACCTATAACACTTATATAAATCCCTTATGACCCCTAACCATCATCCCTTATAACCTCTAAACCATCTAATCCTTAACCTCAATGGTAATCCATAACCCATATAACCCATATAATTCCTAAACCCCAACCTACATATAATTTATATTAATTTTAATTTATATGAATTATATTTATATTTATAATTTATATATTTATATTATATTTTGTTATAATTAATATAATATATATTATATTGTTTAATAACAAAATAAAAAAATATGAAATAACAAAACAAAACAAAACATATGAAAGCAAACCCACACCTAGCCTACAGTACTACGAGCGACAGAGCCGCGGGATATACCCTAGCTACCCACAGTGTGAGCATAAGAGGAGACAGACCTAGCGATAGTGGATACACTAGAGGATACCCTAGCTAGCCCATAGTGCGAGCGAAAGAGGAGACCCAACTAGCAATAGAGGACATGAGCAATGCCTCCAAAATCGGTAATTTTCATGATAGTAATGGTTGATGCTAGAAATTTCAGCCTTGATGAAGCTTTGATCTCCCACCTTCTTTTTTGAAATCTCTTTCCAACATCACCCCTTGACACATACCGATATTTATGGTTAGAGGTTTAAGTTTTGGGCGTATGGGGGCAATTTTGGAATGATGGAACTCAAGCCTAAATATCTAAACTGTTGATTATATAAGGTTGCATGTGAATCGTGAGCCACTTAGGGAATTAGAATATTGTAATGCTATGAGGTTTAAAATCCAAAACCCTTACAAACTTGAAATATTTATAGAACTCAATGAAACAAGCATTGATTTTCCTCTTATGTTGTAATAGAGACTCCATGATAAAAACAAACCCTGCATTATGATTATCTTCCTGAACATTGATTATACTAATAAATGAGAAGATAGAGGCCTAGTTCTCAGCAATTAGGTCCTCCTGTTTACGAAGAAATTGATAGATTTATATTATTTTACAATAGGGGTAGTGTCCAAGTTGGCTATGGCTCTCCATGCTACCTATAAACTAGATATATTACAACAAATTTGGGTGAATAAAAGAAAATTCCCCTTCAATAGACCCCTCCAAGAGCTCCTCAAATGACCAATGAACCAATTTAGCCTAGAAGCCTACACTTCCCTTTAAACTATCCATTATCCCACATGTGCACAAGGTAATAATATGATGCACTTTAAATGGTTGGTCCTCCATAAAGAATGGAGTGTGAAAAGGTGTGTATATTGAACTCTAACTACCACTTATCTTGGATTGCAAGCACCATGCTAAAATTTTGTTTATTAATACTTTCAATTGGTTACGCAATTGGGGAGAAGGAAAAAACCCCTTTTGACCTTAGAATTTCGAATTCGAGCTTAGAGGCTTTGTTTTATAAATGATCAACCCAAAGATCCATGCATAAATTCAAAATAGAACATTAGATATAGTCAAATAGATTCAATTCGAAATGAATTTTTGAAAGAATACACATCATGTAACTTAAGGGATCCCTTTGACCCTGATTCTTTAACATCTAACAAGGTATTGATATTTTCCAAAATCTTCTTATCCATGTGGACTCTCATTTCCATCTAGGTTCTAGTCTTCTTAATGACATCCCAATTCCTCATATGCATTTTTTCTTTCAATGTTGGATATTTTAGGGATTTCTCAAGGTCTTTCAATGATGAGCTAATGACATTGTTCTCTAACTATATATCTTAATATATATTCAATAATAACAAAAGAAGGATCCACAGATATAGACTTACCTTTTGATGAAGAGGGATTATGGCTTTTCCCGCTATCATTTTGAGATCAATTGTGAGATTGACAATGTCCTCTATTCACTCTTCAACTTCTTCCTCATCATTGGGTGTATATTTCTTAGGGAAAGTTTACCTAAGGTGACCATACATATGAAGGATGGAGCACCAAAAAGGAATCTTAACATTGTCTATCTCCTGACAATAAGAACAATTCTCCACTTGGATATCAATTCCTTCAAGCAATCCATCTCCCAAGTTTATTTCCACAAAAATCTTAGCCATTGAGGTCTTGTCTAGGAAGCATGTTTTCTCGTCAATATCCAACATCGATCAAACTAGGAGGTCATCCATAAAACTATGTGACACATGCCTCCAAATGCACAAACAAGTTGACCACTCCAATATTTGTAGTGTGGCATGGCATGAGAGGTTCATGTGAATGAATAATATCCCCAAACTGCTTATGCCATTCTGACCAATGCCTTGAGAGTTGTAATATTGCATCGAGAGTTGTGAACAAACTCAGGATTTGTGAAGATACCTTGGGAGATGTGAAAATTACAAATGTAATAATGAATCCCATGCAATGTCCACTTAGCCACAATGTCCATTCACCATTAATCTGACCAATATGTAATTGTGGCCTTTGAATAATGTCTTGTCCCATTTTTCCTTTTTGGATGGAGTGAGTCAAGGTAATTAAAAAATTTGTCATTTTTGGATGGAGTGAGTCAAGGTAATGGACAATAACAATAATGGACAACAAAAACAACATCACTTATCCCATTGTCAATAACTCGCACCCATGCCTTAGCCTTTACAATTTTGTAGCCATCAATGGGTTACAAATCAATAACAACTCTCATATTTGTTACTTAACAATGTACTTTACTCTCAATTTCTTGTTCCCTTTTGACATGTATAGGCCACCTTTACCTTTCTATCGTTTCTTCTCCTTGGGTCGAGGAATCACATCCTCCACCTTAGCTACCTCGGTTGGATGACCATTTCACTGTAGGCTATTGGTTTTATGGTTCTATTCAAATTCTATTGGTAATTATGAGTTGGCTTTTTCATTATATACCTCATCAATACTGCAACCAAGAGTGAATCTGCTCTCCCTGGTAACCTCGACGTCTAAAAGAATGTCTTCCTTAGAAACTATGCCTTGGTTATGTGATTGCTCTCTATTTGTTTCTTGATATTTCTTGTCGAGATCTAACACATGTGAACCTTCATTTGCATTAAATCTGGTAAACCAATTGTATTTTCACCATTTATCTTGTTCGTGCCTATTGTCTTCATGATGATAGAGACCTTTATCTTTAGGATGAGAATTAGTCAATAACTATCACAGTTTTGTGTTCTTCTTCCTTGCAAATGTCATATATGGGGGGTTTAGCAAAATGAAAAATATAATATTGATACATGGATTGTTCCAAATGGGGAATCAGATCCAAATTAAACTACACATGGATGCTAGGGTCGTTGTCACACTTGTTTTCTTCTCATCTAGCATAATCAAGAAAATCTTCTTCAACATCAGGAAAGTGTTCCATCTCCATGATATCAACCCTGGGGAGTTAGGAATATAATGATCCTCATTTATTTTTGTGTCTAGGGCTCCTCCATTGTCATTCATTGGTCAACATGCAGCATTAAGGTTTCATCACCACCAATTTTATGGAGAGGATTGCATGATTGGGAGACCAAACTTTCAACCAGAGAAGGCATGCATTCTTCACCATTCTGACCAATACATATATCATAAGTAGGAGAGCCTTAAAAATATACAATATAAGACCCATTATTGTTGGGTTGTAAATCAATGTTTTCACTAAGAGAATCAAGAAGATCAACATACACTTTTTTGACCTCAAGAAATTGTCCAAACTCTTTGTCCTCAATCTTAAGGACACCAAAGAGATCATGGTCACTATTTCCATTTGCTTATTGGTATTTTGTAGTACACATATCAACACATGGGTAGTCCTCTTCCATCTCTTCAATGGTAATCTTAGTATGCCTCTCATAGACACCAAAGAGTATGCCTCTCATAGAAACCAAAGAGTATGCCTCTCGGAGACACCAGAGGTGTATTCATGTCCATCGTTTCCACCAGCATCTAAAGTTTCTAATTGATCTTCTAGTATATATGAATTATAACAATAAACCAAACTTATTTCTATGTCTATTCCATCCTTCTAATTGGCTCCAAAACTTATAGCAATTATTTCTTCTAGGGAAGCAACGGTATCTTCATATGCCAAGGGAACACATCCCTCATTTGACTTGTCCATGAAACTTGAGGCACCATCACAAATCTATTTTTTGACAATGGGAGGGTTTGTTGTTGGGTTGAAAATGGCCATGTAATGCTCATAGAAATCATTGTCTAGGTTGATGTTGCAATGTGGAAATAATGGGTTTTCCTCATGAGGATTCGTTTGGATCATATTACCACCATCAAATTAAAAGGGGCATCAAGCCATAGTTATTCAATATCAAGCATGTGCTCAAACTTTGATTTGATTAGATCACCAGAAACATGGCCACCCTCTTCCTCATACTTGTCATGCAATTGTTCTTCTAGTGTAGCAATGGCATCTTCATATGACAGGGGCCCAAATCCTTTGGTAGAAGTGGGGCTTGTTGCAGGGATGGAAGTGACTAGGGGTTGTTCCCCTACTACATGATGCTCTGACAACTCTTTAGATAAGATGATGGGTTGATCATCACTCTTAAGGTATTTCTTTTCTACTACATCGACCAATAATTTATTGCCTTATACCTTTCAACCAACTTATTGAAAATCATATCCATGGGATTATTTGATAGGCTTGCAAAGTGCCATCAAGCTTCTTCCTTCTTTCCATGCAATGTTGAAGCAAAAAATCCTCGTCATAGAATTCTTCAAGAGCCTACTCACAATCACAAAATCCTGCAAAAGGCTTTGATGAAACTTGAAATTGAAGACACAACCCTTGGACAATATTTATGAAACCATTAATGTGTTGCAATTCCTCTCAATGTACAAACGAACAATTTCATCATAATATCCTTATGAATAACGTTTAGGTTTTCCATAAAATCCCTAGTCGTGACCTCCATTTGTATTGTCAGTATCTGAGATGGAGGTCCTAAGGTGCTAAGTATTTAATGATGGGGTCAGTTGTTAAGATGATGGGGAGGTAGGGTTTAAGGGAATCTATTTCACCTTATTTTTTATACTAAATGCAAAAAAAACAAATCTATCATAACATCTTCATGAATGATGCCCATGCAGCCAAATGCATGTGGAATATGTGTCACTTATCATGCAACATGGATTAGGTAGATACCCTATCTTACCACCACTTCCCTTGCCACCCTTAAGTCCTTATTTAATTCCATAGGTTTATCATGCAATATGGATTAACATGTGTTTTTGTTGTTGTCGGGATTTGGTGGTCCGTGTTTGTCATGGTGTAGCCTAGAATTTGGTGGGTGGTGTGTTCTTGTCATGGGTTTTTTAGATGTATTATCAACTATGTATATGGTTGTGGTTATCTTGGTTGTTGTGGTGCACTATGGAGTTTCCTATATCCGGTCGCTAATATGGTGATTGGTCGTGGTTTTCTTAGAGATCGTGGTGTACTGTAGAATTTAGTGGGCCATGAATTGTGCTCATTGTGGCATAGCCTAAAATTTTGTGGGTGCTCTATATTTCCCATGGGTTTCATGGTTATGGTCTTGATTATGGTTTTTTGTTGTGGTTGTCTTGGTGATCATGGTGCACTTTGGAATTTGGTTCAGGGATGATTTTAGGGGCTAAATTTCGCTCATGGGCTAATTTTCCATGGTTTTTCCAAAAATGAGATTCGCTATTTTAAAAATGATTCGCCCAAATTCTATAGGATAAAATTATTTTACCTAAAAAACAGCCAAAATTAAATAAAAACTATATAAAATACTTAGAAATTTGAATATTTTTACAAAAATATTGCCAAACATTTATAGTTGACATATGAAGGATTAGTAAGATTCGCCAAGGTTTCTACATTTTAAAATAAATTTCCATCCTTAAAATCATACCTAATTTGGTTGTTGTTCCATGTTTTTCATTCCTCTCTTGGGTTTGGTCTCGATTATGGTGTTTTGTAGTGGTTGTCGATGTGTGGTAAAACATTTCATGGAGGAGGGTTGTTTTTCCATAGGATTGTGGGTAGTTTCATTGCTACCTCTTGCATACACTGGTAGATTGGTTGGAATTGTTGGTATTTGGCACATAGAAAGGGATGTGTTTTCCTTGTGACAGTGTTCTTCAAATTGGATTTGTCCATATGTGTTTTCTTTTCGAGTTGGTCTTTAGAACATAGAAAAGTATGTGTTTTCCTTGTTAACATGTTTTTTGGTTTGGATCTATCCTTGTGTGTTTTCTTTTTGTATGTGATATGGGTTTCATGTTGTTATGTCCCATGTTCAACCCTAGGTTTCTTTGATTCCTACAAAACTATTATCAGTTCCCTATAGTATTGGGGTTTAGGATGGCCTTGTGGGAGTTGAAAATGCAACACTTGGGGGTTTGCAAAAATTAGAGGTGTTTTGTGTCATGTGGTTCCTATTCCTTGAGTAGAGGGTGCCTAGTTGGGTTATCCTAGTCTAGTATTTATATTTTTCTATACCATTTCTAGAAGTTATGGCATTGCTCAAGTTCAAGAGAGAATTTTTTGTTTAGGTTCAATATTTTGCACAAATCCAACAAACAACAACCTTAATACTATTTTTTTCTTAGATCCATATGATAAATTTATCATGTCCTTAGTGTTTTCACATTTTTAATATGTCCTTAATATGTCCATAATCAAGAGGGATATTACATTAAATTAGGTGGTTGACCACTAATATTGGTAATTGCACCCTAGTCTAATTGTGCATCCAAAACTAAAGATATAAAAATTTTATTTAGAACTGTGAATATGATGATGGACTACTAACTAACAACACGTGCACATGCAACTGAAGGTACGATCAAATAGGTACCTATCAAATATTTGTTCATCGAGTGAGGAAATCTTAGGACAAATAGAGATCGGAAATGCGACTGCATCTAGTAGATATGATAAGCAAATAAGGACCAGAGGTGAAAAAGTCAGAATAAAATTTTGTAGACGCATGAAATTTTTTCTTGTTGAAGGAGGATCATGCTCTTGTGATGATGAGAGAATAGGAGACATAGATGCTCCACTCAAGTATAAGCATCTGGTGAAACAATGGGCACCTAAGGAACTACCTCCTATAGATGTTGACTTCGTTGTCAACAATAGGACATATCACATTGCAGCATCCTCCCTGCATGGCTTGGGGCTATTTTCCATGGATGGAATAATTGTAAAATACAATATAGTAATTGAATTGATGGACTATGTCAGACCGTGTTACAATTATAATGATTGGATGTGGCTGGTTCGGTACATGCGAAGTATGCGGAGATATGCACTCACCGCAAATTATATACAACTAATAAACAAGGATAAAAATAAGGGAGCGACTATCTATATTGATGGAAGGCCTAAAGCTTCCAGAAATATTGCAAGGTTTATAAATAGCACACGACCTGTGACAACAAACAAACAACTGAATTGCATAAATGAGGGACGTGAAGAGAATTGGGTAGTCATGTGCGCAATAAAAAAGATAGCTCCCGGGGAAGAGTTATTAGTGGATTACCATTTGAATCGAATAGAAACATTGACTAATAGTGTGCAGGTTCTTATGCAACACCTCTTTAAGAAACCTCTACTTATTGCATTATATTTTTTTATTATCGTTAACATTGTTGTAAATGTTATCTTTAACATTGTTTTTTTGTTATCATTAACATTTTTTTAAATATTTGGGGGTTCTAATTATATTATAATGTGGCAGGATGATCGTGGGAAAGGGCCAGCCGCAGAACATGTAAATGATTATCAATTTCCACTTTCATTTTACATTGTTTTTATTATTTTCTTATATAATTTTATTGAAATAACATTGTTTTTGTTGAAATTATATGTAGTCAGCAGGCCATGTGGATCATGATTCTGTCGATGAGGAGGGTTTTATTCTTGCGTTGATCCAATGCTCTTATTAAAAAAAAGATCATTAAAGCTAACAAGGAACTTGTTATCTTGTTAGATCGTCCAAAACAAACTCTCGACGTCAAAGAAAAGATCAAGCTCCTTATGTCACAACTTAACACATATAAGGTAATAACCATAATTTAATTTTTTTTTTTAATGCACTCATATGTTCAATTATGATACTTTACATTATCTCACGAAAAAACATTTTCTTTTTTATAAAGGAATATCTGGAGCCTGTTTAGCCCAGTGTTGGTAGTAGTGGCGCTACAGAGACGCTACAGAGTCTTGATGTGGGCGGTCATACAACTGCTAGAGTACTATTTACTGCTCCATCTTCCACACCTCATTTAGATAGGAGCCATGACATGCACCGACAAGCATCCACACCTCGATCAAAGTCTAGAGGTGGTGGCAAAGATGAGGATCATAGTGATGTGGTTGAGATGGTTGCATTTCTTCAAGCTAGACGTGTGACAAGCACGGGGACCTTTCCATGCACATTTTTGGTCGACGACAATGGACTTCCATTAAAACAATCAAGACTCCCAGGTAGTTTTAATTCATATTTTAATCATTTAATGTTGTCCTCATACAGAAATCATCTAGATTATTAATTTTAAATTAATGATCATATATTTTTGTGTGTAGGAAAAGACCTTTTTTATAGGCACATAGAGAGAAAGACCTTGTCTATTTTTGGGGCAACCTTACGCATGAGGTGGAATTGCCAGAATTCCAACCTCAAAAAGGAACTTATGGATTATCTTGAAGCCCTCTTTTGTGTAGACACATTCAATACAAAAGTGGTCACATTTGCAGTGGGTGAATATTTAAAATATACATTGGATGTTTACAGACAAAGCTTGGCAAGAAATCCTAGGTATGAGCATCCTCCCTCAATTCCAGAGAGGGAGTGGAAGGTGATCATTGATGATGCAAAAGAGAAGATTTTGAAAAAATTGGGAGAACAAATAACCAGTACACCAAGGTAAATTACAAATTTTTGAATTCAATACTAGCTTTATTTTTCTTTAGATCTAAATAAAAGTGTGGTTATATATAACATACTTGAAAATTTTGATGATAGGTTGTCTAACACTTCGAAGGCAACCAAAGAAAGGATTGCCAAGCATGGCCAACAAAAGCTAGGCCAGGGAGGCTACTCAAGGTTACAGTCACGAATCGTAAGTACCCAAACATCTTAAGAATATTATTTGTATCACCTTACAACTTTAAGGTAATTGCAGCCAAAAACATTAAAAAACCATACCCTTATGCAATGTAGGGAAACAACTTTGGAACTAAAACCACGGAGGAAGACCACCAACTTGGTTACAAGTATGGTTATAAAGTCGTGGTTGATCGTAGGAAAATCATGGGGTAGACCCCAAGATCCAATTTGTGGGATAAGGTAAATAAAAATCAGTCCACATTAACCTTTCGTTACTTATAAAATACGTAAATGTTTGATATCGTCCATAATTTAATGTCTTACTTTGTTTTAATCGGGGGAGTAGCAATATCAACGAAACCATTAGTATTAGACAACAAAGCGTTGATAGTGAAATGCATCCAGAAGATCATGGTGCTCCCCAGCAACCCCATCCCAGTGACGTGCAGCCCCAAGATGTTCCTGTGACTGAAGCCCACGATGGTAAAATGTCTATATATTAATCATATACTTAATAATTTTGTACTTATAAATTTTGACGTTTCAATGGCAAAGAATGTCATAGATGATCCTCCTCAACCTGAAGATCAGGTGAACAGGCCAGCAGCCATTCCAACGGTGTCGACTAGAGGACTAGGTAAATAATTACATTGCGGAGTTTTTTTTTAATATTAATAAACTACTTCAATGATATTTAAAAATTGACCATATAAATTTAATATTTTTTATTTTTTTAGGTGATGGCCCCTCACAGCAGCATCCACGACGTGGGTATGAGACCAGACGTACTCGGCATGAAAGGAATGAAACAACATCAACTACTAAAGAGCACCCAGTAAACGAAGACATGGACATGGATGATTTGCTTAAGAACTAGAAATCACAAAAGAAGACTAAAATAAATTCATGATGTCATGTAATAATTTTATAAGACAGTTAGATGTACATTATATAGCTGAACATGTAATGATGCATATAATGCATTGACATTATGGGTACTTTTTCATCTGATAATATACACAAGGCTATTTCTATGGCTTGTATATATCTATGAATGTAATTTTTTTATACACTTAATGATAATTTCAGCTTCTCTTAATGATGCAACTTCCAAAATCTTGTGACATGATATATGCAACTTTGAAAGTATTGTGACATGTTTCATTGTGTCTCACGTGACAAAGAGCATTACCATTCTTTTCATTGTGTCATAGACATGGTGTTGCTTCTCAACATTGCCTCAAAGCCTACTTATTCATTCCTCTATGATATGTACAATGATGTTGAACCTTCCAAAAATCATTGCAAGAAGAAAAATAAGCCAAGGACAGGAACCCAAGGATTTCAATGTTAAGGTCTTGTGATTCCACAAGATGGGATACAAAGAGGAATTGTTTCCATGCATAAACATTCTAAATACCTTGATTGAGAATGCGGATGTAACAAGTTGAACATTGAAATCATAGAGCGATGACATAATCGAGAAATATGGGTGGTCATAGATGTTTAGCTATTATTCAGTCATTTAACCTTTTAATGTCTTTGAAAAATGAAGGTTTGAAGGGTGGTCACCTCCACGATCCAAAACACATATCCGAAAAGGTATAAATCGTTTTCTTCTCTTGCGTCATGAAATTTTCCTTCATTTCCTTGTATACTTAAATTCAAAATCGGAAGAAAAAAAAAATGACACATAGCATGCATAACACATAATTTTTTTATGACTGGGAGTAATAGTAATTTTGCATATTCATAAAAAAAAAAAAATGAGACTTATCTTTTAACAAAAATTAGTCCAAGAGATTGGTCATGTAAGAGAAAATTTTCATTGAACCACAACCATCTAGTGTAGCTACCACCACCAACCTAGGCTATGAGGCCACCATGGTGAAAACACCAAGAAATAAGATTCTATATTTCTCATCCCAACCTTTCTACTCACATTCTTACATAACCTTCTCAACACAAAGAATTACAAGAATCTGATTCATCCAGCGATAGATAAGGAACTCTCTTCCACTACAACATGCAACATAAGGAATATATTCACTTTATGTACTTCATGGTCTCTTAGATATATCATTCTCTCTAGTTCTCTTTAGTGTGGATAGAAAGAGCTTGATCTATTGTATTCTTTCTAAGAATTTCCTAAAATAACTATATTTGTCTCTCAAGGATATAAAGAGTATATAATGGATAGTGAATGATGAATTTTTATCTTCCCTATCCTATATGCTCACCTACAACCACTATATTTCATCCAAAGTCTACAATTTTCCTCTTCTTGATGTTGATTTTGGTTAATTTCCAAATTGGTATGGGTTGGAAATGGAGAATAAAACATGAAATATGTAGAGAGTTAATTTTAGAGTGCTTCCCACAATGTTAGAGTCAATGACAATGGTATCATTGGTGGAAATGATGGATGACATTACCTATAACTAGCGGAATGTAGGACTCTTACACTTCCCATGGCATGAATATTGTACTCAACCCATGCTCCCATTATTATGTGAAAACAATTTCCCCACCAACCTCTTACATAGATTCAAGGATTGGTTGATAAGTCAAAGAAGGTATATGGCTTCATTTAAGGCACATTGTAGAATAATATGAGTTCTGAGAATGACCTTGGATATAGAGGATTTATTTCCCCATAGGTACCGTTTCATATTCCCCTATAGTGGAATCATAGTGCCTCTCATGCCTTCATGTGTTTTCTATGGTGGGTTGCATCACCATGCATTGAAGCACTTGGAAGGCCTAATTACTATTTAACTATTTGAGTGAAGGTCATTAGAGTTGTGTTAGAGTCTTAGGATTGTGTTTTGTATTTGTAAAATACACCATGTGAAACTCTTACATAAAAGCCATACATTGTCATTGACCTATTGAAATAAGTATTATCAAATAGTTGTTGTACCACCCGAGCACATATTTCATTTTAGACACATTTTCTTTGAGTATTTCATCTTCTACATTGCATTATTTATTTTATATGTAACCTTGTAGGTTAGAAATATTTAAGCAATTTTAAACTATAGTGAACTCCATATCATCCATCCATTTCCTTAGGCTTCATGGCCTCCCTCCATTCTTATGAGAACTTCAAGCCTTAGCAATTCTCTTGAACCTCTTGTATGGTAGACGATGCACTAGATACATATGGTTAAGATGGATTTTTATTATGCATGGGGTGCTCAAGCATGGGATGATATTTTATTAGGTAGACTTCATATCTAATCTTCTTTCACAATGTATTCCAAAGGCTAAAACTCAGATAGTTGTGCACTTGAGTTTTACATGGCATCTTATCTTATGTATTGTGTATGTGTGAGCTAAGAGTTCTCTTGTTTCAAGCCTACCTAGTAGCCTTCCTTTTCACATGTACATGGTTATTTCCTCATAGATGATTAGCTATTATTCAATCATTTAACCTTTTAATGTCTTTGAAAAATGCAAGTTTGAAGGGTGGTCACCTCCATGATCCAAAACACATTTTTGAAAAGGTATAAATCATTTTCTTCTCTTGCTTCATGAAATTTTCCTTCATTTCCTTGTATACTTAAATTCAAAATCGGAAAAAAAANNAATTTTCCTTCATTTCCTTGTATACTTAAATTCAAAATCGGAAAAAAAAATCGACACATAGCATGCATAACACATAATTTTTTTATGAATGGGAGTAATAGTAATTTTTCATATTCATAAACAAAAAAATGAGACTTATCTTTTAACAAAAATCAGTCCAAGAGATTGGTCATGTAAGAGAAAATTTCCATTGAACAACAACCATCTAGTGTAGATACCACCACCAACCTAGGCTATGTGGACAACATGGTGAAAAAACCAAGCAATAAGATTCTATATTTCTCATCCCAACCTTTCTACTCACATTCTTACCTAACCTTCTCAACACATAGCATTACAAGAATCTGATTCATCCTGCGATAGATAAGGAACTCTCTTCCACTACAACATGCAACATAAGAAATATATTCACTTTATGTACTTCATGGTCCCTTAGATATATTATTCTCTATAGTTCTCTTTAGTGTGGATAGAAAGAGATTGATCTATTGTATTCTTTTTAAGAATTTCCTAAAAGAACTATATTTGTCTCTCAAGGATATAAAGAGTATATAATGGATAGTGAATGATGAATTGTTATATTCCCTATCCTATATGCTCACCTACAACCACTATATTTCATCCAAAGTCTACAATTTTCCTCTTCTTGATGTTGATTTTGGTCAATTCCAAATTGGTATGGGTTGGAAATGGAGAATAAAACATGAAATATGTAGAGAATTAATGTTAGAGTGCTTCCCACAATGTTAGAGTCAATTACAATGATATCATTGGTGGAAATGATGGATGACATTACCTATAACTAGCAGAATGTAGGACTCTTACACTTCCCAGGGCATGAAGATTGTACTCAACCCATGCTCCCATTATTATGTGAAAATAATTTCCCCACCAACCTCTTACATAGATTCAAGGATTGGTTGATAAGTCAAAGAAGTTATATGGCTTCATTTAAGGCACATTGTAGAAGAATATGAGTTCTGAGAATGACCTTGGAGATAGAGGATTTATTTTCCCATAGGTCCCATTTTTTCTTCCCCTATAGTGGAATCATAGTACCTCTCATGCCTCCATGTGTTTTCTATGGTGGGTTGCATCACCATACATTGAAGCACTTGGAAGGCCTAATTACTATTTAACTATTTGAGTGAAGGTCATTAGAGTTGTGTTAGAGTCTTAGGATTGTGTTTTGTATTTGTAAAATACACCATGTGAAACTCTTACATCAAATCCATACATTGTCATTGACCTATTGAAATAAGTATTATCAAATAGTTGTTGTACCACCCAAGCACATATTTCAGTTTAGACACATTTTCTTTGAGTATTTCATCTTCTATATTGCATTATTTATTTTATATGTAACCTTGTAGGTTAGAAATATTTAAGAAATTTTAAACTATAGTGAACTCCATATCATCCATCCATTTCCTTAGGCTTCATGGCCTCCCTCCATTCTTATGAGAACTTCAAGCCTTAGCAATTCTCTTGAACCTCTTGTATGGTAGACAATGCACTAGATACATATGGTTAAGATGGATTTTGATTATGCATGGGGTGCTTAAGCATGGGATGATATTTTATTAGGTATACTTCATATCTAATCTTCTTGCACAATGTATTCCAAAGGCTAAAATTCCCTTAGATAGTGGTGCACTTGAGTTTTACATGGCGTCTTATCTTATGTATTGAGTATGTGTGACCTAAGAGTTCTCTTGTTTCAAGCCCACCTAGTAGCCTTCCTTTGCACTTGTACATGGTTATTTCCTCATAGATGTCTAGCTATTATTCAGTCATTTAACCTTTTAATGTCTTTGAAAAATGCAAGTTTGAAGGGTCGTCACCTCCACGATCCAAAACACATTTCCAAAAATGTATAAATCATTTTCTTCTCTTGCGTCATGAAATTTTCCTTCATTTCCTTGTATACTTAAACTCAAAATCGGAAAAAAAAAAATGGCACATAGCATGCATAACACATAATTGTTTTATGACTGGGAGTAATAGTAATTTTTCATATTCATAAACAAAAAAATGAGACTTATCTTTTAACAAAAAATGGTCCAAGAGATTAGTCATGTACGAGAACATTTCAATTGAACCACAACCATCTAGTGTAGATACCACCACCAACCTAGGCTATGAGGCCACCATGGTGAAAACACCAAGTAATAAGATTCTATATTTCTCATCCCAACCTTTCTACTCACATTCTTACCTAACCTTCTCAACAAAAAGCATTACAAGAATCTGATTCATCCTGCGATAGAT
>CBVK0103812185.1:3032-26078 GCA_900067695.1 Picea abies | reverse complement strand
TAAGGGATAGCATTAAAGGGGACTGAAGTGCCCCTAGTAGACCCTTGCATGGGAGTGTTTGAGCTCCTTTCCCCCATACCCATGGTCTTTAAGGTGGAGTAGGTAACGAATGAGTTCGAATCAAATCTAGACATCCCATATAAGAATGGAGGGCCCGTCGCACTTTGTGTAAAAGGAGTAGTGGTCTCCACGGATGGCGATATCATACCACTTCCCGAGGTAGAGGGAGTCAAGACCACTGTGGTCTGTATTGGCAAATGTGGGTTAGGAGGAAAAATACCCCATGTGGTAATAGCCAAAACAAGAGTATGAGGACTCCTGGACGAAGTAGCAACATTTTATTCCATGGCTTCTTGTAAAACTAATTGATGCTCGGAAGGTGTCACCTCAGGAGGGACAACTTGTACTAATATCGGCATCGAAAATCCAGTGATCGGAGGGTTGGCTAGCCCGAGAGATTCTTCCCTAAGGCCATAAGCAGTAGATTCCTTCGGAATCAAATAGTCTCCTTGCAGAGTAGGCTTGGCTACAGTTTCCTGAGGCCTAGTCGTCTCGAACGAACCTTGTTGGTCAAGTTTTCATCGTAACGGTGGAAGAGGTGGCTCAAATGCAACCGACGGTAGGCCCCAAAGCCTTCGCGACCGACGAATATCTTGATATTCCACTTTGTGAAAAGATAAATCGACATAGTAAGGCTTAAATAGTGTTTAAACACCAAACACATAGTAAAAAATTCCTATAAGACAAGTCAAGAAGTCAACTATCTAGTAGGAAGAACTAGTTGGTTGACCCTACAAACAAAAAAAGTCTAGTTTATTTTAGATTATGTGTTATTTTAAATGGATTTATTTACTCATGGGATATGGTGGTGAAACTAGTGATGTTGTAAGATATGAAAAAGAGGATAAAATACAAAAATTGAAAGAAAAATTACTTATAATCCAAAAACAAAGTTTTATAACTAACTCTTTGTAACCAACTTTTCGTTAACTAAATTTTTCAAGATCTTGTAAAGAAAAATTAAAACACACTTTCGCTTGACTACAAGCTACTTATGTTTCAAGAAATCAAGAACTTAAAAAAAAAAAAACTCTTTTTCTTTTTTTGCAAATAACCAACTCTACCTACTTAAACTAAAAAGGAAATTTTTTTTTTTGAAATTGCTTTAAAGAGAAAAAATGAAATAAATATTTTTCTTTTTCCAAATCAAGTAAAAGGGATAAAAATAATACTAAAAAAAGATTGAAACATATATTTATCCCATTTCAAATTGCAGGGAATCAATCAAGAAACCAAGAAGGCATATATTTAATTCAACAACTTGCTTAAAACCCTATTTAAAAGTAAACACAAGAAAAACAAGAAGACAAGTAAATTGAACTCTAAACCCAGGCTATGGATGTAAACAGAGACTCTATAATGATCCAAGAAACCCTGAGAAGTGTGAAACTCAATCAGGAAAGTGGAAAACTCCCTCTTTTTAAAAATATTCTTGAAAAAGAGATGCGGGTTGTTGCATCAACAACCTATGTATGTATGCAGGTTGTTTACTAAGCAGAGCCTATATGTACACGGGATGTTTGCTGAGCAAAGCGTGTATGTACGTGGGATAACTCAAGACAGGGTGTGCACACCTCTATATCTTTCCAAAAAATAAAATATCAGACAATCTTACAGGGTAGGGACAAATGGCATAGCAACTGAAGGTGACCATAATCCCTTGACAAACTAAGAAAACTCGACAGAAATTTGAAAGGAAAACAAACCAATCAAACAACCCAAAATCCCCTAAAAAACCCTAGAGGATATCCCTAGTATGCTCGCCAATTATGCTAGTGGGAAATAACCCCCCTTTAACTACACCAGGGTTTAGAATGTAGGTAGAGAAAATAACCGTCTAAAATCTAATTAATTCTCAATACTACCCGAAACATACCAAAAATAGTATAAAGAAAACAAAGAGAAAGGATATCGGTTAAATATACCTCTAATCCCACATCTGGTGATGACCTCCTTGTCATTGGAAGTTCCAATAACTGCACGCCTCCTCCCAGGGATGACCTGCATCCAAAGATTGAAAAAAAAAAAAAGACACACATGCTATTCCATATATAAGTTATTGTTATATGTTAGAATGTTAATCATAAACCAATAAAAGTATTCAAGACACCATCATTTGGGTAAGGAAAATGTAATTCTTTTATTCATAACAAAAAGATTATACCTTTACAATATAAATCGACTATCGTTCTGCTAACCTGGTCCGGGCTCCTCTTTACCATGCTCCAAGTGCACCTTGTATGAACTTATCCTCTCAACCTTTTGATCTCTTCTAAGGAAGTGAATGGGTTAAATGGAGGAAGAAGGGGCTAATGAGGGAATGATAAGGCAATTTCTCACAAAAGGCAACAATATCTTGGGCAAGGAGGGGAATTGAAATTGGGTAGAGTTTCACTGTTCTTATGCTTATCTTTGAAATGAGACCCAAACACCTCCTTTTATATGCTAAAAGGATGGTTATTCGGTTGGGTGACGAGCTATAACATGTAGATTAGTTGGGAAACCTCCAATAGCCCATCAATTTCAGCGAATTCCTTGCACCTTTTTATTTTTTGAAAATTTTTCTAGTATACGCGGGTTGTAATGGTGAAACATGCGTATCTATGCAAGATATAGTGGTGCAGAAAGCATATGTATGCGATTAGTAATGGTGGAGGGCGCGCACATCTTCAAAAAAATGGTTTTTTAAGAAGAGTTTATCAACAATGCTTTGGAAAAAAATGAAAGTAAGAGGGCCAAGGCCATGTATGCATGTGTAGAGAAATTTAGGGCTATAACACTTGGTTTTGACCTCAGAAAAATCATGTTTCTTGGGATTGGATTACGATAGCACTTCTAAAGTTGGATTACCATTATGAGTAAGAATTTTCTTCGCTTGTAAAATATTTGGAAAATAAGTCCTCATGTGCTTTTGGAAATTAAGAAAATTTGATCATTCTTTGCAAGGAAGATTCTGGAACTTGGATATAATTTCATCATATAAATTTTCTCCTCTAAAAATATCATCAAATGGGAAATCTTCATGAAATTACCTTTTGATGTTGAATTGAGCTAGTTGATTTTCAACCACCTTATGAGGGTAATTTATTTTGAATTCACTAGAAGATAATACAATATATTCTAAGACTGACGCTTCAGCCTTGGCATGTCCAATATCTAACAATGAATATTCACTATCTTGCATGGGATAAGTCAACCATACCCTCTTTTATGTTGCCTTAAATTCTTTTTCTATTCCCAAAGAAATTGTTTGGTACGCCACTTCCCTGCAAATGAGCCTATCTAGAAAAAAATTTGGTAAAGCATGAGGAGATGCGAAACAAACATACACTCTGATATAAGAAAATCTCTCCTTGATATACCAATATGAAATTGTTCCTAAATTTCCCATGATTTTCTCAGAGATCTGAGGAGGGTTCCCATATAGAGTTTCATGAATTGGAATGATAATATTATGGCAAATTTCATAAAAAAGTATCTTTTTCATTTTTCTCCCACAATCTGGAATGATAGATATGTATTGGTTCATAATTTTTTGGAGTCCAACTCCAATTCATCAAAGGGAAAGGGGTTTTGTAACATACAAAATCCATAATATATGCTGACATATAAAAAGGAGTTGGTTTACCTTTAGACCTCTGACTTGTATAAACCCCTATTTTTTTGACCGATTTATCAGACAACAACTTTCCCCAATCAAAAGTAAAACCTTCTAAAACTTCATGAATAATAGGGACCCACTCTATAGTGAAATGTGCACGTTTTTTCTTTCCATATAGTCTAAAAAGCATCATAGCTATGGACATAATATATGCATCACAAGAAGTTGTAGAATATATACCATGACTATCTACTTTGAATTTGTTTTCATTTCCCCACCAAGTTTTAACTATATCATGGATACTTCTATCATAATCTATACATTCCTCTTTCTCAAACTTCTTCACAAATCCTGCACTGTAAACATATTTGGGATTACTGTAAAATTTATACATTACTTGGATATCTTTGGATTGAAATGAACCAACAATAGTCCTTTGATGGCTGTAGATGGTTATTTTTGGTATATCCACATGCTTCATATCCCGACGTATCATTTCTGTGTAGGGTAATAGCTTTGGTCATGCTGCAACCTTATGTAATTCAGACTTGACAACCTCCTTGAGCTTGTTTATATTTAGAAAATATTCCTCAATTCCATCATAAAAAATTGTGGATTTCTCTTCCTCGAGGATTTCATAGACCTACTCCAAAGATTCGATGCTTCGTGTTAAACAAGAAATAATATCTAAATACAAGTAATAATTTGAGTTTTGTTCCTCTGCATATTGGTCTTGGACCTGCTTTTCTGCTCCCCTGCGAGGTGCCGTGAATTCTTTCTGACGATATTCACCCTCGTAAGAAAAATAAATCTTATGAATATAGATTATAGAGATGGAACAAAGTTCAGATCTTTTATAAAATCATAATTTAAGACACTAATCAATTCTACATTCAACAGTTTGTATCGAAATGATAGGGTAATCATGCTAAAAGACGGAAAATTTATTACTTGAAGGTAGTGAACTTTATTCAAATATTTCACATTAATCATATTTAATTTACATTAATAATCGTGATTAGTGAAAGTAAGTATTTAGTCATTTGAACGTTCTAGGATTTGAATAGAGAATCTTAGACATGTCCTGAATGCCAAAGACATAGAGTGATTAATTATCTTTAATCAATATTTACTTAATTAACCATTCTTTTCCTTTTAAGTATTCAACTCTTTGGGAATTTAGGATTATTGAAATAGAAAATGTTAAAATGATCCCAAAGATCGGAGTCCCGAAGTGATTACTTACCCTTAATTGAGCTTATTAAATCATTACTTAACCTTTAATCTCCAACACTTTGACACTTTGACACTTATTGTATTTGTTGATAATATGATATTCCAGAGGATAGTCTCTCAGAGTGATGTGTAATGATGACATCACAAATGATGACGTGTCGTGAAAACATGGGTGACATGTGTCATCCTGAAATGTGTGAATTATGTGTCCAAAAATGCCCAAAACAAGTTCCATTTGTAAATAATGTCAGCTGGTATAGGACATGTTAGTTGAGTACTTCACTTTATAAAGAAATATTTCAGAACTTTGGGACTCTGGAGCTTCATGACTTTGGGGTTAAGAAGACCTTTAAATGTTTAATCTTGGACTGTCGAAGCGCAAAGCCATGAAGTAGAAATTCAAATGGGAATTGTACTTTTATTAATCATTTCACAACTTTAAATCCTCGAAGTCCCGTGAATCATCGATGTTGATAAGAATAAGGTTTGATGACTTAGGATTGATTCAACCTGTCAAAACATAAAAAAAAATCATTAGTGTATAAAATAGAAATCGTAAAGTAAAATTTTATTGATTAACTGCAAAATCAAGAATAATTTAAGAAAGGTTTCATAATTTGAATTTTTATTCCAAATTTTGACTTATGTTCTAACATATGCTCCAACTAGGGATTATGGCTCCTTGCAAGGCACTAAAGAACAAAATAACAGGTGCCTTTATTCGGTATATGGATTCATTATTATTTTTTAACTAAATGCTTTCTTTTCCTTAGAAATTTAATCATATATAGAAGTAACAAAAATGACCATATATAGAAATTTAGAACATGCTTAGTGATAAATGGCAAGTAAAGTTAAATAAGACCTTTTTTTTTTTAATTTACTCAAGAATTGTCCAGGATAATCAAACTAAATTTAACTGGAATATCATACTTTTATTGGCTTAGTTTTATCTCAAGGTTATAAATATATTATGTGGTTTTCATTAAGGAAACCTAATTGGATTAGGACAAAAGTATCATTGAAAAAACCTAAATAACAGAGTATATGATGAAGATATGTAAGATAGCCTTACAAACATCATAGATATTGCTTCACTACTAGCAGGCCTGTTCAGTACCCTAGAGAAGTTATCTATAACCCCATATTAAATTTATTTTCACCACTTTAAAAAAAGCATGCTTTCATTTGATTGAGATGAGGGAAAGCATTATATGAATTTTCTTTCATCATATCTTTTTGGACAAGATGGGGGAAATCAATGTATCTAATATACAAGGGATGACATATGATTTTGATATGATGTAAAGTTGTTCTGTCTACAATTTTATAATACTCTGAGATTAGTTTTCTTTCAATTCTAGGTATACCTTCAACTATAGGTAATTTATATCTGAAAAGATTTATTTTTAGGGATTAACCTTGAGTAAACTCACCAACTATAACATAATATTAAAGATAAATTTACTAGGATTATCCTAGACAAACCTTTCAATTAGAATCAAGAAATGTATAAGATATTTTCGAGACTTGTTAAAATAATATGCTTTAATTTTCTAATATTAGCTAATTTTATCATTTCTATAAAGATTAATATGATTAAATAAGAAATAAAACTTCATTTTTCGGTAACACTAATGTTAGGGGTGGCAGGTGCAAGAGAAGTTCTCATTAGCGTTGATGGATGGAATATGCTTCACATGATTATCTCTGTCAAATCCAGACCCCCTCCTAAATTTATCCCGTATCAATGTTCCTTCCTTTCAACATTCTTCGCATGATTATATTCTCTGTTTCATACCAGTGATGATCACAGATCCAATTATGATGAATTTACAAATCCCCTCTTCATGGCCTCTCCATTATTCTCATCCAAAAATGAAGTTTTCCTTCAATTCATGGGAATTATCCCTCATATCTATTTTGAAAAGGACTTACGTACTAAAACAAATGGTAAGAAAACAAAGGAAGAAGTATTTACCAAATTTCCCTTGGATTTTAAGAAGAATAAATCCTATTCATCACACTTTTCCAAGGAATCCAATAGAAAGGAGAAAAATGAGCCGAAACCGTGGTAACTATGAATGATTCAACTGTGCATTTCATATTCTTCAGGAGTAGGTTAGGGAAAATACATAAATAATCTGAGAGTTTCGAAATTAAAACGATAAACTTCTCCAACAAATCCAGACACTTGAATTGCGACATTGTGAAGAACTGGAAATGGTAATGAGAGCTGTAAGTTAGAATACATAGAATATAAGCTCCTATAGCAAGCATTTAAGACAACTAAAAAGGAAACACCAACCAATATTTGTTTTTGAAGTCTCAGTCTAATCCATAGCTTCAATAACATTGTCCCCCTCTCCTAAGGATCATTCTCCCCAAGCTCATTTCATCACAGGTCAAGAAACAGAGCATAAAAAAATTGAAGAGTTTCAACAATTGGGGCTCCTAGCAGATGCAGAGTTTCAACATTTGGGAAATCCAGTTAAAGCAATAGAAGAAAAGCATGTAGAAGATACCATCCTCATTAGTATAAAATGATAGGTTACCATGTTCTTTTTTTCTTTGTTTCTTGCAGCTATGAAGTTGAAAAACTTATGAAGGATCAAGATACAAAGATGTAGGCTGTTATTATAGAAACTTCTTCCAGTTTCGGACTTAGAATCTCTATACTTCTGTATCCAAGACTGTGATGATTTTTCATATCTCTACCTTTTCTAATAAAATCTTCAACTACTTTTGTCAAAATATACTATTGTTTTATTCACTGAAAAGAAAAAAAAAAGTCATGATTCAAGAGATCTTGTTTTTTTTAATCGAAAAAGATGACTTTTCTGAATAAATTTACTTAAACATCTAATTTTTTTAACAAACCAGAAACATAGAAATAAACTTTAATTAGATTATAAATAAAAAATATGAGTTATTAACCCAATCATGGTTTTAAAAGGAAAAGAAAAAATGAAATTTAAATGGAAATGTAAATCCAATCCACACTGGTATGTATAATGGGAAACAAAAAAAATGAAAAACTAAATTACTAAATGAAATGTTTTAAAAAATGCCCATTGTTAGGGGCATCAAGAATCTCTACATTTAGATTTTCAAGAGAGAATAAATTTCTCCCTTAAACCACTACAATCTTGAAAGGACCAAACCAAAGATGATCAAATTTTCCATGTTTTCTAGCATCGTCTCTTCTAGCTTCCCACTTTAGAACTAGATCTCTAGAAAGAAATTCTCCATCTTTGGGTTTCTTATCAAACATAGCCTTCATTTTGTCTTGATACTTTTGAAGTTTTTCATCAACTTCTTCCATGTTCTGTTTGACCTCAATTATTTGATTGATCCTTCTTGTCAAATCATTTGGTTGTTCATCAACATCCTACCATAATTTCATCACAGGAAGAGTATTATTAATGGGTAAAATAACATTTGTACCATAAACCAATTGAAAAGGTGACATACTTATTGATTTCTTGGTGCTAATTTTGTTTTCCCATGGAGCATATTTCAAATGTATATGCCAATATTTTTTTATTTTCTGTCATAACTTTCTTAATTGTCCTCATCAAACTTTTGTTACAAGTTTTTGAAAATTTTCACCCTTTTAAGTTGTATAACTCTAGATTTTCTGACTTAACCTCTGGAATACTAGTTGAGTCTTCTGTGGAAGAAGATTTAATTTGATGATTTTCTTCAAAATCAACTAAACTTATTTATTCCACTGAAATATTAACCTTTTTTTGTTGTTGTTAGTTTGTCCATGACATGTGGGACAAACCTATGGCTAAGAAACCGCAACTCAGGGGCATCTAAGTCATCCAAATCACCTAGGGATTGCACCCGACCTGAGCCACACCAACCCCTAACATGGATAGATTTCTTGTCCCCACAGGTTTTGAACTGGTGAATTTAACATCACAGAGAGCATTAACAACAAACTCTGTCACCGACTGTCCTACACCTTGGGGACCACTAGAATATTAACCTTAACTTGATAATATTTTGGATGATAAACCTTACATGTTGATGCAAATTTTTTCCTTAGATATCCTTTAGGTTTGAGAATTTTTTTTAGGATCTATGATAGGTGTGGTCTGCTTCTTATCTAGGCTATGTCTGGTATTCTTTCTTTTGAATGCCAACTTTATAAAAGTGGAGTCATGAGGTGATAATAAAAAATAGCCTAAACATATTTCTGATTCTTGTTCACCCTCAAGAACCAAAACTAATCTTTGTTAAACTCCCAAGGAAAAATAACTCCGTGTCTCCATTCCTCGACAACGACACCAAAAAATATATTGTTCCTGAGATTTATTCTGGGCTCAGAGAGCAATGTCAGGCATCCAAATTTTAATAGTATTTTCTTTCACAGTGGATTTCTACCTTCATCTTAGAATGAAACTTCAATACTCTAATAATTTATAAATACAGAGGCATTATCTCTTCCTTTGGGATTTTATCAATAATCAAGAGATGGAAAGCAGAATTATAGCAAAACATAATTAACAAACAAATCAAGGTATCCAACATTGATAAATATTACCTTATTTGCAATAGAAGAAACATGAAATGTATGTATAAAACATGAATTAAGATGAGATCATCTATATAGATACATGCCTTGTTTCACTTACAATAAAACAGAGGAAACTATATACCTAAATAGACATCTGATTAAGTGAACCATAATAGATGTATTACTAAATTGCAGTCATTCATTCCTTAAACACCATATAATGAAGAAGATGAATTATGATAAAGTAGAAACACATGTGTTGTGTTGGTTTTGTCACTTGGGTGAGAAAAACAACAACACTTACATGCCTAGTTGGGCCTGCTAGACAAGAAAAAAGTTCGTGAGTGGGTTAAACAAGCCAAAAACATGTAATAAACAAAGAAACAAACTAAAACAACTAAGAAATAAAAGTTAGAATGCTAGAATGCATAAGAAACTTAGAACCATAAATAATCAACCAATGACCAAGATAATTCCAGCAATGGATAACTATATTAGTTAGCAAAACACTGTAGAGAAAAATGAGGACTTATGAGTCCCCTATTCCTCATTTGGAGGGATATTGAGTTCCATAATGGAGAGCTCTTCTTACAATGGAAGAAAAATGGAAAACGGTGAAGAAAATCAATGCCTATTCCCTCAAGAGGTGAGTGGAATGGCCTATTGCAATGATGCTTGAATACTCCAAGGAGAAAAGAGGATTCTTAAGGGAGAATTGAGGAAACATAACAATACTTTGAAGATCTTGGTTTCTTAGTGCACCCAAGGCTCTTATTTATAACATTTCTTTAAGGAAAAATGTAATTGGTTCTTGGTGTGAACAAGGGGCCTTTTAGGGCACCCTTTGGTCCTTAGACAACCCCCCATTCAGATTTCACTTAGATATGGAGGTCAAATCAGGTTGGGAGCTGGTCCATAAGTGGTTCCGGGGCGAACAAGAACCATAAATGTGTCATTCACAGGAGTGTGTGGATTTACTCATACACATTCGTGCATTTGGCACATTGTGCGCTCTGAGGGATTTGTTGTCCCGCGCACTGTGCATGTGCTTCCTTTAGTGAATTTACGCATATCAATTTTTGCCCAATTGTATAGTTTTTTCCTTTTGAAATATATTTTAGTGTTGCATGTGAACTAATTGTTGTCGGCATTGCTGTGTTTTTGTAACCATTTGCATGCAATGTTGCAGATGATATTTCAGTGATAACAGATGCCCCATGATGTGTGAGGTTAGGAGCATATGTATAGATGAAATACATCAATGTTTCTTCTACTGAGAGTGCCATTGTAATGAAGAGTTTTGATAGGAACTACAAGAGTGATCCGTCAGAGGGAGAGGGGAAACTGTGGGACCGAAACCTTTATCTAGGGTGAAAAAAGGAAAAATTTCATACAAACGAGGTAGGTATGCCCCATTCTCATGTCATGTAACCAAAATGGAAGATGGTAACTGAATATGTATGTTGGTGTAGATAAATACAGTGCCCTCCGGGGTGGTTGATAATGACAAATGAAAATTATGAATGGTGAACATACTCTGAAGTGAGGCAAGGATGCATGTAAGAAGTGTCGATGACTCATAGGCATTGATGGCCTAACAAATTCAACGGTCTTCGGTTGGTATAAAAAAACTGCAATAGTTACATAGTAAGACCCACCGTAACATGAGATTATGTTGTAGTCGAATGTTATGGGGGTCAACAGAATCAAAGATCAATAATGATTCTCTCTATGCCATCCGAGACTCATCATTGTAAAGGTAATGAGAGTCAAGATACGGTCGCCCTTCTGGAAACTGTGTTTTTGTCGACATAAAGGGAGACATGACTCCAAGAAGCAAAGGGATTCATGAAATCCACTCATAAAGGGAGACATGACTCCAAGAAGCAAAGGGATTCATGAAATCCACTTAGATGAGATCAGGTACTGATAGGTAACATGGATGAAGTCAAGATCTAGTGAGACTCAAGACTTCTCTTGGTTGGGGAATTTTGAAGGGGGATTGGAAGAAACCTTAAAACAATATCTAGTGTCAAGGGGACAACTAGATGTGGGGTTAAATTGTGCCAGAGGCTAACAAAGTGGGAAAAATCATAGATCATGGGTACATGGAATTGGAATACTCAAGGTTTATGAATGATGTCAAAATGAAGAGAGAGATTGGATGCCCCTACCAAGGGAGACATGGGATGATTTTCCTGGAAAAAAAAGGTCATCAGGGGTGATGAAAAAAAGCTAAGTAAATGCTGGAAATAAAGGTTTTTTACAATTACCAAATAAATAAAGAATAATTGGGGAGGAGTGTACAAATACAAACATAGGTGCCCTAGTGCAAGATGGCTTGGCTTGTGAGGACACAAGTTGCGAAAGAGAAACGGTGGAGGGTGGGGGCCCCATGGGTGGGTTTTTGTATGAGGTAAATGAAAAATAAAACTAAAATGCATGAGGGAATTAGAACAAAAAATAATCAAACAAATGACCAATAATCATGCCACCAATGGAGAAGTATATTAGTGGGAAAACACCGTAGAGAAAGGGGGACTTGTGGATTCCCTCTTCCTCATTGGGAGGGCTCTTGAGTCCCCTATGTGATAGCTCTTATTACAAATGGTAAACTATAAAGAAAATGGTGAAGAAATCCAATCTTATTCCCTCAAGAGGTGAAGTTAATAGCTTAATGAGATGATGCTAATATGCTCCAAGAAGAAAAGAGGTTTCTTGTAGGAGAATAGAGGCAGAATAACAATACAATGAGATTCTTGAATTCTAAGTGCACCCATGGCATCCTTTTATAGCTTCCATTTGAGGTAATATCCAACTAGTCTTTAGTGTGAACAAGGGGCTCTTTAGGGCACCCTTAGGTTTTTGACCAAACCTCCACTCAGATTTAGCTTGGATTTGAGGGTCAAATCAAGTTGGGAGCTGGTCCAAAAGTGGGTGAGGGGCCAAAAAGAACCATAAATGCACCATTCACATGAGTGCGTGGATTTTATCGTACACAGTCGTGCATTTGGTGCATGTGTGCTCTTTTGGCTTCTTTGGCCTGTGCACGTGCATGCGCTTCCTTTAGTGTTTCAGTGCATGTCAATTTTTTAACCAGTTGCATAGTTTGTTCCTTTTGGAAATGCATTTTTTGGGATGCAAGTGAACTAATAGGTGTTTGGAGATGATGTATTACTGTAACCATTTGTGGATGAAGTTTTAGTGATAACAGATGCCCCGTGATGTGTGAGGTTAGGAGCATACATATAGCCAAGATACATTAATGTTTCTTCTACTGAGAGTACCATTGTAAGGAAGAGTGTTGATAGGAATTGCAAGAAAGATCTGTTGGAGGGAGAGGGGAACCTGTGGGACCCAAACCTTTCTCTAGGTAGGGGAAAATAATATCTGTATACAAATGAGTTGGGCATGCTCCATGCTCATGTCATGTAACTCAAAATTGTATGAAAATAACTAAAGTTTTATGCTGATGTAGATAACTGCAGTGCTCTCCAAGGAAGTTTGATAATGGCAGATGATAATTCTAATGGTGAACATATTATGAACAGAGGCAAGGATGGCTCTAGGAAGTGTCAATGACTCGTAGGCATTGATGGCCTAACAAATTCAAAGGTCTTCGGCTAGTATAAAACAATCAAAATAGTCACAGAGTAAGACCCACCGTAACATGAGAGTGTGTTGACATCAAGTGTTATGGGGGTCAACGACAACAGAGAGAAATGATGGTTCTCTCTGTTTCATCCAAGACTCCTCACTGTAAAGGTAATGAGAGTCAAGATACTGTCGCCCTCCTAGAAACTATGCTGATGTCGACAAAGAGGGAGACACGACTCCAAGAAGCAAAAGGGGCTTCGTGAAATCCACTGGATAAGATCAGAAACTGATAAGGAACATAGACGAAGCCAAGATGTCGTGAGACACAAGATTTTCCTTGGTTGGGGATATATGTCAAGGGTGAGTGGCAACAACCTGTGAAACTTGATCTAGTGTCAGGGGGACGACTAGACATGGTTAAATTGTGCCAGAGGGATGACAAAGTGGAAAAACACATAGATAAGGGGTACATGGACTGTGGGATACTTAGGGTTTATGGACAATGTCAACATGAGGAGAAGAGAGTGAATTCCCCAACCAAGGATGACATGGGTTTCTTTGCTGGAGAAAAGGTCGCCCAGAGCGACAACAAAAATATATGTAAATGTTGGAAACAAAGGATTTTCACAATGACCAAATGAATAAAGAATAATTTGGGATGAGTGTACAAATAAAAAAAAGGGTGCCCCAGTGGAAGATGGCTTGGCCTGTGAGGGAACAAGTTGTGTGGAAAACGGGTGGAGGGTGGGGCCCCCATGGGTGGGTTTTTGTATGAGGTAAATGAATGGAGGACAATATGTAGATGGGAAAACTGATTATGGAGGAAATGGAGGGTTAATGATACTATCCCATGGGTGGGTTTTTGTATGAGGTAAATGAATGGAGGACAATATGTAGGTGGGAAAATTGATGGTGGATGATATGGAGGGATAATGATGCTACAGAGGTGCAATCAATAGAATTGAGATGATATAACCTAGGAGCCCATTTGGAAAAATAGAAATATGATGAGAAGAAGTATGTGGCTTATTCTCGGAAGTGTGTAATACTATTGGGAACCCCATCCCTAAGGGCGAAATAAAAATGAGTGTCAAGTTTCCAAGGGGAACTATGAATGGGACAACTCATGTGGGCAAGAGTGTTACCGAGTGATAGTACCAAAATGCGACAGAAGTGACGGTACTGCAGAGCCAGATGGAGGGACCCTAAAGTTAAATGTCAGAGGGTGTGATTGGGAAATGTAATTGATTTACAAAGGGGATAATTACATGCTAGTGTCAAACATATACCTGAAGCGACTGCGTCGTTTGTGATGACCAAGTACCTGCACACATAAAAACCAAATAATTGACATGAACAATATTTGATGATAAAAAACATATAACAACTATCTGATAATTTTGAACATGAACATGCGTACTTGAACGTGATGTGAGAAAAAGGCTCCCCCAGGGCTAAGTTCAGATGATGACCTGGGGAATATGACTGTGTAGATGGAGGGAACAGAATCCCGTGACTAAGAATGGATCAGAAAATGAAGGCTCGAGGCTCCTATAACTGAGTGTGGAAGTTTGGAAAAAGGGACTATATATGGCTAATGGGCCCACAATGCCACCTCATTTGTACCTGTCGCTATAGTGATTTGACGAGAGAATTTGGAGGAGATTTGGTGTTTACGAGAGCTCGAGTTGACAGATCCGAGAGTTGTGAGAGTTAGATTAGTGGTCCCATCCTCTGACATAGTGTGAATTTTGTATAATTGAGTGAGGGGTAGTATAGAGGGCTGCACAAAGGTATATTTTTAGGGGTGGGCCCACTAATGCATGGGAGAAGGAAGAATACCTACACACAAATGCATGAGTATAACTCCATTTCCTGCACATGGGAGCGCGGGGGAGGAAAATATAGGCACACATTAGATGTGCGCCTATGAAGCTGATATCTACGCACTATACGCAACTGTGTCTCAGACAATTGTGCATTAGTGCACAACTGTGTAGCGGACAAATGTGCATGTGTGTGCACTTGTCGGTGTGACAATTTTGCATTGATGTAGAAATGTTTCACAGATAGTTGCACATTAGTGCACAACTATTCAAAGAACAGGCATGCACATGTGTGCGCCTGTATGGGTGAAATCCACGCACTGGAGGCAAGGCTAAGGGTGTTTGAAATTTTGAATTTTTTGATGTTTCTGATGGATGATGAGGGTTGACCAAGTGTTTTTGTGTGGATGCAGGTGATCATCTTTTGATTGGATATCACTATGCTAGTTCACTAGAGAGAGAAAGGCCAGGAGCATCTCTAGGAGGAGGTGAGAGAGAAGCCTGGAATTCAGAGACACTTGGCAGCCTACAGGTTTCTTAAGTTCTTCAAATTTCCCTTGATACGATCGCAGGAGTTCCTGATTCAGTATATGATAGCTATCTGAAGCATTGAACTGCAATGTTTCATCATTAGGGGGCAACAAATAACATTCTCAGTTGTGGAGGATGTATATTTTCTGACAGGGCTCCCATTCCGGGGGATGGCCCTTCTTGCTAACCACCCCCAGCTGTCGGGGGATGAGAGAGTGGTCGACTTGGTGCATCGCTACTGCTCAGGGAAAAACCCTATGTCAGGTTCAGTCATTTGAATTGAGTCACTCGATGAGCTCTTCACATAGTGCATTGTTGTTGTGGTAGTGAGGATATATGGATCCTTGGTGACTCAGCATATCACAAGAGGTTAGCTGATGATATTGGAGAGGGTTCTGGATGGGGACCATTTTTCCTAGGGGCTGATTTTAAATTCCAGGATGATTGGGAAGATTCACTAGTGTCAGACCACCGAATCCAGTGAATTTGCATTTGGGTCGATCCTGGTGGCCTAGTTTTTGGAGAGGGTGCCCCTTTTGGGCCTAGTTTTTGGAGAGGGTGCCCCTTTTGCGCCCTAGGATTTTGTTGGGGCCTTCAGGGCCATGAAATCCATGTCTGATACAGTGGGCCCATGTGCTGGCATGACATGGGGGAGGAGAGGGTGGCCATTACTTCACGACTATTGTTGCATGCATGTGGAATCATATGCCACAGGTGATATTGTTGTACCCATACAGTGATATGGACTATCGACACGACCCTGACATGATGGTGCCTCCTGGGGAGGATTGGGATCAGAGAGGTATGTTTGTGTATTTATGTTTTGTGATTTTGATAACATAGAATATGATTATATATGTATATATAGATGTTGACTCTACCTTTGGTGTTGTGTTGTAGATGTGGGACCCCGAGGCTGTGAGGTAGATATGGTTGTGGGGCCAGCTCGCCAAGGACCAGCGTGACCATCGTGGGTAGGACAGAGGCGCAGGCAAGATGATGTTGGTGCTGGACCAACACATGAGTCAAGGGAAGGCCAAAGGCATATACTAGATGTCAATGGTGTTGGAAAAGCATGTGAGTCGCAGGCAGAGGCTGGAGGGGGGATGGAGGACCTGCGTCGACAGTTCGAGGAGGTTCTACAGGGTGTTCCAGAGGGTATGTGGGCTCACATATAGGATGAGAGGGTCTTGGAGTAGTGTGTGTGTGTGTTGGCGGAGTGGAGGACCTTGATCTGCCTAGCATATGTAGTGGGGAAAGAAATGACTAATCGACTACCCCCTAGACCTGGAGGGCCCCTAACTGGTGGGGTGCCTCTAGCGGACAGAGGACATGGGGGGGAGCGCTAGGGGAACCATGAGTGCCAGGTTTTGTATTTGTATAGGCATGTAATCCCATTTTGTATAGGGCAGTTGATGCCCATTTTGTATATGGTAGGGGGTACCCATTTTCTACCTATATGGGTGAGGGGATTCACTGGCCTGCGAGCGATGTATTTTGGATATTGTAAACATTTATGACATTATTGAGGATATATATATAGGCCCACAATGCCACCTCATTTGTACCTACAACCATAGTGAGTTGATGAGAGGTTTTTCTAGGATTTTTGGAGATTATGGGAGTTCAAGTCGACCGATCCAAGATTTGCGAGATCCAGGTTAGTCATCTCACCCTCCTGCATAGTAGATAGGGTTTACTTTCTAGGTAGGGTTGTACGAATGGTCGTACTAGGGGTTTTTGTAGGGGTGGGCCCACCAATGCATGGGAGAAGGAAGGATACCCACGTTGAGATGCACGAGTATAATTCCCTCTCCCACACATGATGTGCGACTGTGTTTAAAACAACTGCGCATGGTGGTGCGTGGGTGGGAAAAATAGGTGCACATTGGGTACTCTCCTATTCAAATTACTGTGACGCACTGTGCACAACTGTTTCTCATATAGCTTCGCATTAGTGAGCAACTGTGTTAATAACAGGAGCTCATGAATGCATGCCTGTGAGGGTGACATATGCGCATTGATGCACATCTATTTCTTCGACAACTGCACATTGATGCAAAACTATGAGAAGAACAGGCACACATATGTGTGTGCCTGTGGGGGGTAACAACCACGTACTTGAGGCAAAGATGGGGTTTTTTGAAAAAAATTATATTTTTGAATATTTTTTAATGATGATGAGGGATGATGAAGTGTTTTTGGTGTGAATGCAGGTGATCAACTCAGTATATCATTCCATTGGAGAGAGTGGGACTGGGAGCACCTCAGGGAGGTGGTGAGAGATGAGACAAGCATTCAGAGACTTTTGGCAGCCTCTGGGTTGCTGAAGTTCTTCAACTGCTCACTGATACAAGCACAAGAGTACCTGCTACAATATCTGATTTCTATGTGGAGCACTGATCTCCAATGCTTCATTGTGTGGGGAGAGTAGTTGACATTCTCGGCGAGGGAGGATGTCTATTTCTTGATGGGGATCCCTTTTCAGGGGATGGCCCTACCTGTTAATCGCCAGTTGCCAATAGGTGTACAATTGGCAGACGTGGCATGGAGGTATTGTTCGGGACCAAACATTATGTCAGATTCGACTGTCCATATCGAGGGGATAGATGATTTGTTGCATTAGTGTATTGGCACAATGATTGTGAGGATCTACAGGTCCTTAGCGACTTAGAAAATCAGTGGTGGTCAGCTGATTATTATGCGGAGAATTTTGGATGGGAATTTCTTCGCTTGGGGGTTGATGTTTCACGCCAATATGGTGGGGTAGATTAATCGGTGTCGGACTGCCGAATCTAGTGACTTTGCCTTTGGATCGATCTTAGTGGTGTGGTTTTTGGAGAGGGTGCCCATGTTGCGCCCAAGAATGTTGTTTCCAGTGGTTGAGGCATGGGAGTCATGACTCATGCAATGGACATTGAGTTTTGTATGACATGGAGGTGGGGAGGGTGGCCACTATTTCACGGCTACCTTGCTGCATGTGTGGAGCCAGATGCCACATATTATACTGTGGTTCCCATATGGTGGGATGGACTTCTGGCATGACCCGAATATGGTGTTGCCTCTTGGGGAGGTTTGGGACCAGAGAGGTATGTTGGTGTTCTTTATATTTTTGTGATTGTGATAGTATAGAATATGTTTATATATGGATGGATGTTGATTCTATCGTTGTTTTTGTTTATGTAGATGTGGGGCCATGAGGCTGAGAGGCAGAGTTGGTTGCTGAGCCAGATCATTAGGGGCCAGTGAGACCACCGCGGGTAGATCCGCGAGCAAGAGAGAGATGCCGGAGGCATGAGGCTGGTGTGAGTCCAGCCAATGAGGTGAGAGCTAGCCAGAGGAACATATTTGATGATCCAGGTGCATGGCCATCTCATGTGCCTCAAGGAGAGGCTGGCAGGGACTCAGAGGATTTCTGTCGTCAGTTGGAGGTGGTACTATAGGGCGTGCCTGAGGGTATGTGGTCCCACATCTAGGATGATAGATTCTTGGAGTAGTGTGTGGGTGGCCCTACAAAGTTTCAAACCCTTATCTGCAGAGTAGTTGTAGCGGGGGCAACGATGACTGGACGAATGCCCCCCGAACCTGGAGGACCCCCCGCTGGTGGGGCACCTCCTGCACATAGAGGACCTGGTGGTGGTGCTTTGGAGGCACCATGAGTGCTATGTTGTATCATTTTTGTATTTATATAGGCCTACGAGCCCAATTTGTATAGGGTAGTGTGATACCTATGTTGTGCCCATATGGGGTGAGGGGGGTTCACTTGCCTATGGGCGATGTACATGTTGTAATGCTTTGTAAACATTGATGACAAATTAATCTATTTATATATATGGATACAAATGGTTGAGATCTCTGTGGTGTTTACATGTGATAATATTTTGTTTTTTTATGATGTCCAATCTATATGCTGTGACAGATGTTTTTGATGGTTTATGTATGTGTGATGGTGTCTTGATGTGATAAATTCCAATCTAATACTATGTTAGCCATGTTATCTACTATTTGATTGAATTGTCGTGGAACATGTGTAAATGTAATGGAATCAAAATGTAGAGATAAGGGTCTAACTTGCAGTTATTTGTGAAAGAGGCAAGGATCCCGAACACAGTACACATTGTTCAACTACAGGACGACAAGATGAAAATCTAATAATATGCCAAGGTGAAGAATGTGGCAGTGATTGGCCTCAGTGAGGAGGCCAATGAAGACTACACATTCTGCTTGGTTATTGGTTGTCGAGCCCAAACATATGGCGCTGGAGTGGAGCAGTTCATGTGAGGGGGTATAGAGGGCCCAAGTGGCGAGTGGAGCAGTTCATGTGAGGGGGTGTAGAGGGCCCAAGTGACCGAAGTGAGATTCTATGTCCAACGACTAGCTCCGTCAACATAACCAATGTGGTAGGCTGATGGAGGAGGCATCTGTCAATAACATGAATGGTAGATCAAACATAAGGCATGGAGGGAACAAAAGAAGACTAAAAACTCTACAAATGTGTACAAAAAGAAAAAGCCTAGTCTAGAGTGACTACGCTCAAGCGTAATTTGTTTTTAAGTACAAACCATTGACAGCTTCTTTGAGAGGATAGAATTCTGGAGAGGCCAGTATGTAGGCACCTTTAGTGAGGCAGTGTTGGACGATGTAGGGTCCTTGCCATAATGAATTGAATTTCCCATGGCTGAAAGTATCGTGAGCAATATCATAGGGTAGGAAGAGATCTCCTTCGTTGAATGAGCAAAGGTTAACATGGCGGTAAAAGGTGACCTTAGACTATTTTTTAGCTGCCTCATTATTCTATAATGAATATCGTTGATCTTCATCCAATGACTCTAAGTTCAGCTAGCACTTCTCCATTGGATCAGTGTTAGGTAGTAGCTAGATGGCGATGCATAACGTGGGAATTTCGCACTCGATGGGGAGGATGGCTTCAATCCCATGGACGAGTTGAAACGATGTAAAACTGGTGGCAATTTTGACTACTGTGCGATAAGCCCATAATGCTGGAAACAACATATGATGCCAATTGGTTTTATGTTTGTTGACAGTGCGTTGTAACATGGTTTTGAGGACTTTGTTGACAACCTTGACCTGTCTGTTGGACTGAGGGTAGTATGGGTAGGCAAACTCATGGGAGAATCCTAACCTTGAGGAGAGTTCGATGAATATCTCATTCTCAAAGTATTTACCATGGTCAGAGACTAACTGTAGTGGGACTTCAAAGTGAGTAATTACGTGGTTGAAGAAAAAATGTGCTGCTGTGTCAGCGATGTTGTTGAAGGTAGGCATGGCTTCGACCCATTTCATAAAGTAATCTAATGCCACGACGATGTACTTGTGTCCATTGCTAGATGGAGGATTGAAAGTCATGAAGTCTATGCCCCATTTGTAGAAGGGGCTAGCGGTGATGACTGGATGTAGAAGAGCAAGTGGCACTCATGCTTTGCTTGCATACAACTAGAATTTGTCACATGCACTCGTGAAACAATGTGGGCCAGAAGTAGCCTGTTTGAATGATTTCCTGGGTGGTGGACATCCCTGAGAGATGGACACCATAGGTACCATTGTGGCAATCATTCAATACTCTATCAAATTCATCGATGGTCAAACATTGATGGAGTATGGTGTCAAATCTAGGTTGATACAGGATCTCACCGATGAGGAGATATCGAGGGGATTGATGGAAAATGCATCGACGGTCATCTCTAGAGAGGTGAGACCCAAAATTCTATGTCTAGAGGTAGATGAGAAGGTCTCCATACCAAGGTTCATCCGAGGGGATGTAGAATAGGTGTTCATAAGGAAATTCCATATTGGAGAGAAAACTAGAAGCATATGAGGGAAATGTCGTGATGAGTTCAGCAAGGATGAGCGCTTTCTTGCTTTTGGGAGTTGAAAAATATAGGTCGTATTTCTGAAGGATGATGATCCATCAGAAAAATTTTCCATTAATTTTTCATCGAATTAATTTTTCCACTGCGAGGGTGACTTTCTCTTCATGATTTTACTGCAGGGGTGGCCCTGAAATGATTTTATTGACGTAGTAAATTACATGTTCATGACCATCATCCCCTATTTGGATGAAAAGTCCTGCTACTAATACGATTGAGGCTGAAAAGTAGAGGATATAATCGCGATCATATTTAGGTGGAATAATCAAAGGGGCGTTGGGGAGAGCTACTTTTAAATCATCAAAATAGGTTTGAACATGTTCATCCCATCAAAATGGGATATCATGACACAATAAATGAAGGAAACCATGCATGTGAGTGGCGTAATCTGGGACAAAGCATCACAAAAAGTTGTCTTTTCCTTATAGGCTCTGCAGGTGGCACAAATTCGGAGGTGGTGGAATTTCTATGATAGCTTGGAACTTGAGGGGGTCCACTGTGATGTCGTGTGGGGAAATGATGAACCCAAGGAGGCGGTCGATGGTGACGAAAAGCACTTGAGGGGATTTGAGAAGATGTTGTACTGCCAACATTGTTGAAATATGACCCATAATTCGTCTAGATGTTGATTGTGTTTCTTGGATCGAGCAGTGAGGTCATCCGAGTAAGTGAGAATGATGAAGGCAAGATCATGGAAAACGTAAGTCATGGCCTGTTGGAACATCGCACCAGCATTCTTGAGTCCAAAAGGCATGAAATGATACCCAAAAGTACCCCATGGGGTGGTAAATGTGGTTTTATATTGATATGTTGGGTGGATCTGCATTTGATTGTAGCTAGAAAACCCACCCATGAAGGATAAGGCCTCATGGTTGGTGCATGTTCTCGGTCAATCTGTCAGCAGGTGAGTAAAAAAGGAGACCGTTCTGCATGCCTTTTTGGGTTCACCAAGGCAAAACATCTGTAGCAGCAAGGGTTAACAACAAACACTTGTGTCCATTGCTAGATGGAGGATTGAAAGTCATGAAGTCTATGCCCCATTTGCAGAAGGGGACGATGGTGATGACTGGATGTAGAAGAGCAGGTGGTGCTCATGCTTTGTTTACATAAAGCTAGCATTTGTCACATCGCTTAATGACGTGGATGTAGTCATGAAACAATGTGGGCCAGAAGTATCCGACTCGAATTATTTTTTTGCAGTGGATATCTCTGAGAGGTGGCCATTGCAAGCACCACAATGGAAATCAGTCAAGACTCTGTCGACTTTGTCGATGGTCAAACATCGACGGAGTATGGTGTCGACCCCATGACGATAAAAAATTTCATCGATGATGAGGTAGCGAGGGGCTTGGTGGAAAATGTGTCGATGATCGTCTCATGAGAGATGGGTTCCAAAATTCTATGTCTGAAGGTAGACGAGGAGGTCACCATAACAGGGGTCATCCAATGGGATATAGAAGAGGTGTTCGTCGAGAAAATCCATATTAACAGGTGCATCGTTAGTGTCAGAGGGAAATGTTGTGATGAGTTCAGCAAGAACGAGTGCTTTGTTTCTTTCAGGAGTTGAAGAATCGAGGTCATGTTCCTGAAAGATGATGATCCATTGGGAAAATTTACCATTAATTTTCCATCGACTAAGCAAGTACTACATGGGATTGGAATCTGCCATGACTTTGGTAGTGCGAAGCATGATGTAATGACGCAGTTTATGGACAGTGAGGAAAGTTGCGAGGGTGAGTTTCTCTTCATGATTGTATTTCAGGGGTGGTCCTGAAAGGT
>CBVK0103812183.1:0-11457 GCA_900067695.1 Picea abies | reverse complement strand
ACCAAAATCATGGGTAACAAAATGCCCCCCAAAGTATGAGGCCGGAATCAGTGACAGCCGAAAGACTTTGTAAACTGCATGTGTGTGTCGGAAACCAGGAGCACACCTAATCGGAAACCTGTGAACAACCAAGCATCTGTAGAATATCATATATATTAATTATGAGGTAGGAATTCCCATACTTAGATCACAGATGGATGACATTATAGACATATTTCATGGCCACCAATTATATACTATGGATCCATGCCGTCAAAATATAGCATAGACACCAGGAATACACTGTGGATCTATGCGAGAAAATTCAAATTGAGACGACATAGCCATAAGACATACAAAGTGGATCTATGTGTCACAAATTATACATATTCCATCGCAACCTGGGAAAAGAGATGATATCCAGGGCCTTCAATCTCGTCACCCAAAAGTACGAATCTAACCATGTGATTACATGTGTTGAAGTCAAACATGGAAGAAACCACTTGATTACCGGTCATTGATGAAACCGTTAACAAGTGCGAGAGAAATCACCATTAATGTCAATGACTCCCAAGGTACTCTAGTACAATCCATCGAGTGTGAATGAATGAGTTGAGGTTGAACATCCGATGGAATCTTTTGATCAGGGGTCAATGATGTAAACCCACTGTCAAAAGTGAGGAAACCTGCCATTCAGGCATGCAGGTTCCAAGGTACCGAAAAATTTCTAAGTCTTGATTCCGGATAATGAGCTGAAGTCGACGGAACAAAACTCATCACAGGAGGGCCTTGATGTAATGACACAAAATGAGTAACAGATTTTGAAGGTGAAACAGAGTATGATGTAAGTTGGACTGGACCAAGGGAAGGCCTACATGAAGAGAATGGACAACTGCAGATGGCCGACTTAGTAGAGGTTTCGAATGAACTTATCTTGAACATATGAACGACATGACCAATTATTTGGCAACATTGACTCAGAGATGACGCAGGGTATGACCTTATAGCAAATCGAATGAGAGACAAATGGATTTCCAAAACTAGCTTCAAATAATGAATAGGGGGTGTCATGTTCAAGAGTGACACTTACTGCCAATCAATATGAAGATGAGAACATATCCCTTTCCCAAATTTCCCCCCACCATTTCTGGCAAGTACCTCTTTATTTTTACATAAGATTGAGGAGGATAACATATGCTTGTTGATATAAGCTTATCCTTCTGATAAGTCCTTTGGAGTATGTTTAACGAACCCTAGGAAGGAGTGGTTCAGTCCCATGATGGGTTTGTCGATGTTTGTTTAATGAGTCCAAAGATAGAAAAATCGAAGGTTTTTCATGATTATAGAGTTTGGAAAAACACTTAAAAGAGAACTCTCTCAGTTCCTTTTTCGTAAAATAGTCTGATGAGACCGAAAAAGAGATAAATTATCGCCCAACAGAAACTTTCTTCAAATACTTTATCGAGTGTGAAAATAACAAGGTCGCTCAGCTATCTTTTCATGTTTAGAGAGTATGAAAAGAGCTTAAAGATGACTCTAGGGGGGTTCCTTTTTCGTATAACCTTGTTGAGCCCGAAAAAGTGATAAAAGTGCGCTCGATCGCGTTCTCATGCTTTTTCGAGTGTAAGAATGGACAAATACCAAGCTCGAGGTTTTATACAAAAACCATAAAAAACAATCAAAACATGCGATGAAGAAGAAGACATATGTCTGCATCCCTGTATATGAACATCAAAGTTGTTATGCCTGCAAAAGTTGCACTCAAAAGGGCATTAGGGATTAGGTTTTAATAAATAAATAATTATAAAAATTCAATAACATGGTAAAAGTAAATATAAAGAAGTAAAAACTCTTTTTACCATATCATTTTAACTTTACCACTATTTGAGCCCCAAAACCCCTCTTTTACCCTTGAAATTTGGCATCATATTGCGGGAGTTATGAGCATCCATCCGACGAACCATCAGCGACTGTGAGGTAGGCTCTTTGTCCTCTACTTTTTCATGGTTTAATTTTTCATTTTCATTGGCAAAAACCACCATTTTGAGTTTGTTTTGTGGGTTATTATGGCGCTCAGCCATTCTCGCAGGTGAGCTACACGGGATCTGCGAGAATGGGTCATTCTTGCAAGTGAGCCCAAAGGTGCCTGCGAGAACCTCGCACTGTGCCTAAAGGGCACCTGCGAGAACCGCAAAGTGTAAAAGTTTTTTAAAAATTTGCTCAATGAAAATATACCAAATGTTGAATAGAGTTATTAATCTTCTTCTTGTGCTTCTTATGCAGGTATTTGGCCATCACCATGGTTCTAGAATGGTGTGAAAGGGAGCACGAAGAAGATAATGCTATTGCTGGAAATCATCCACCCACCATTGCTACTTTGCGAAACTGTGGTCTTCTGAAGTACTTTCGTATCCCGGGCATGAGGGCCCAAGTCAGGTTATTGGATTACCTTGTGCATATGTGGGATCTCGATCAGCAAGTATTCCATGTAGGGGTCCACACATTGTCCTTGGATATTGAGGACATTTACTTCTTGACAGGACTGTCATGGCGTGGGTACCACATGAACCTGACTGGTAGCAGAGGTGGTGGGCTGCCTATGAGTGAGTACTGCCTCTTACACTGTGTTCTAGAGGCAGAGAGAAGCAAAGGGAAAGTAGCTATTTGGGGAGTGCGATATTTGAACCTCCGCACTATTTTGTTCACCATTGCTCATATGGCTGGGAGATCCAATCCTCACATAGCTCTCCAGAGCTACTTTCAGTATGCCATCGAGTGTACTGAGCCTCAAGTTTTTAACTGTGCAGATGCAATGCTTCGTAGCATGAAGAGGCAGTTGACCAAATGCAGGCGAGGTAACCTGAAGAAATTCGGGTACGGGTCTTTGTTGGTGTCCTTGTTTCTCGAGAGGGTTTCGTGAATGAGGCTGCAGGTTGAGTGGGATTTACCGGCCCCAACAGATCCAAGAATACTGAGATGGTGTCAGCTCATGGCCCGACACGTAGCGGGACCAATTATCAAATATGATGATACCTTCTTCGACTGGTTGCAACCATAGATGTTGATGGTCGACAATTATGCTTATGATGGGTTGGATTTTCAAGGAGATCCAGACTTGGTCCTACCCGAGGGTGCTCAGTGGGGGGAACTTGGTAAGAAGTACACACTTTTTTCTTTTTAAATATTTTTGTGAATTTTATCATATGCAAATGTTTTTTATATATTCGTCCAAAGACTAAATACAAAATTCGTTTTAGATGACACATATGTGGAACCTTACCGACCTCTTGGTACTTCTCCTATTCAACGGTGAGGAGAGGTGGCACCAGTGCCACGATGAGACACCGAGGATTATGAAGTGGTGGAACAAAACCTAGAGGGTTTGACAACAGATATCCCAGACATGCCTCTTGGAGAGGTTCCACGACGTTATCAACATCATACAGTAGGAGTGTCAGAGTCCATTGGTTGACTGCTTTGTAGGGTTTCCCAAGCAGTCATGTGTTACCGTGAACGTCATCCATGACGTCACTTTGTAGAAGCTTTGAGCTTCAGATTTTGAAATTTTGGTCCTTGGACAGAATTTTTTTGTAAAAACTCTTTTGATCATTATATATACATACAGCTTCTATCGGTTTATCTTGTGTTGTGTGAAAATTGATGTGATTGATTTATAGATGATCCAAATGTTTGTCTAATACATAGATAGCCAATGCATCAGTTAATGTATTTAGACATCTAGGAATATGTTGATATTCAATATAATCAAAATAACGTTCCAAGAGGTGAATTCGCAAATACACCCGTAACAAAGTAGGACTTCGAATAGTGTAGGAATTACTTAACTGTAGTACTACAAGCTGTGAATCGAGTCGCACAACCAAATGACGGATTTCGAGCGAGATAGCATCAATCAAAAATTCGATAACAACGCTATACTCTACAATATTTTTGGTGGCATGACCGAGACACACACCTCGTAAGGAGACAAGTTCGTTTGTAGGGGTGTAAATTGCCCATGCAATGGAAGCAAGGTTCTGAGTACTATGGCTAGCGCCATCAGCGAAGCCAATATAGGATAACAAAGACTCCGACATCTAGAAATCAAACACAACATCACATAAGGGTAGAGACTAGATAACGACAAAAACAAGCTACAGTAACACACAATAAGTATGATACAATAAAAATACAAGTACTCGTGCACATGTGATTTTATGCATAGTACTTCTTCAAGTACAACCCATTTCTGGGTTCACTCAAAGGGATACCATCGTAATCTAGTAACTCATAAGCCCCTTTTTCCAAAACTTATCTAACGATATAAGGACCTCGCCACATGGCTTCGAATTTTCCAGCTCCTAGCATATCTCGATCTTGTTCATAGAGGAGAACGAGATTTCCTTCAGAGAAAATGCGAGGCTTGACATGTTTGTCATATTGGGCCTTGACACATTTTTTCTGAGTTTCTATGAATAGGGTAGCATCGCGTCGAGTTTCGTCTAATCGCATAAGATACAATAGACGTTCTTCCTCAGCAAAAGTGTTTGGTAGGAGTTCAACAACTATTTTTAAAGAGGGTATCTCGCATTCAATCGGGAGAATGGCTTCCAAACCATAGACTAACCGGAAAGGTGTAAACCCAGTAGTGGACTTGACGAATGTCCGGTAAGCCCACAATGACGAAAACAACATTGTATGCCAACTTGTTTTGTGAATCCCTATCATTCGTCGGAGCATAGTTATGAGAACTTTGTTAATTTCTTCGACTTGGCCGTTGGCTTGTGGGTAATAGGGTGTTGAGTTTTCATGGCGAAGACCCAAATTTTCAGTAAGTTTGGACATCATGAAGTTTCTAAAGTGGCTACCGTGATTAGTGACGATAGCCTGGGGAACACCAAAATGAGCTATGATGTGATTAAAAATGAATAATGTTGTGGTCTTTCCAGTGTTGTCAAATGTTGGCATCGCCTTGGCCCATTTCGCAAAGTAATCGACGACTACAATAATGTATCCATGCCCCCCGACCGAGTGAGGGTGACATGTCATGTAATCAATGCCCCATTTCGCAAAGGGACCAACGGAGACCACAAGGTGAAGAGGAGTGGGATGTGACCGTATCTTCTAATTATAGGTCTAGCAAGCATGGCATTTTTGAACGACGATTATGCAGTCATTAAATAAAGAAGGCCAAAAATACCCTACTCGTAAGATCTTTTGGGCAGTAGAATACCTAGACATATGACCACCACAGGCTCCAGAATGGCAGTCATTCAGAGCTTTCTCAGCTTTGTCAAACGTTAGGCAGCGTTGAAAAAAAGATTGAATCCCTCGATGATAAAGGGTATCCCCGAGTATAATATATTGACGGGCTTGGTACCGTATTCGACGTTGGTCAGTACTAGACAAAGTTGGCCGGAAAGTCTGGGTTTGGAGATAAATGATGATATCACCATACCAAAGATCATCAGAGATGATGAGGAAAAGGGATTCATCCAGTAATGAATCGGCTGCTACATTTTCTGTTTCAGAATAGGGAAAGTCGCATATCAACTCAGCAAACACTAAGGACTTCTTGGACTTGGCGCATTCGAATTCCAAATCAAACTCCTGGAGTATCACAGTCCATTTGAAGTATTTTCCCCCTAGCAATTGACGTGTGATAATGTGTTGCATTGGGTTGCAGTTAGAAATCACTGTAGTTTTGCGCGAGAGGATATAGTGCCGGAAGCGTTGGACGGCTTGGATGGCTGCCAAGGCCAGTTTTTCGACATGTAAATACTTGATTTCGGTAGGCATTAGACTTCGACTCAAGTAGTAGATAACATGTTCATCGTTAGCATCATCCTCTTGGATGAGAACCATACCAATGGTGTAATCTGAGGCAACAAGGTAGAGGAAATAATCGCGACCGTAATCAAGGGGAAAGAGAAGAGGAGCACGTGTTAGGGACAATTTCAAGGCTTCGAAAGCATTGTTGGTGATGGTATCCCATACGAACTCAGATCCCTTTTTTAGGAGCCACATAAATCCACGAGTTATCTCGGCATAATTTGGGATAAAACGATGAAGAAAGTTTGCTTTCCCCTGCAAACTTTGTAACTGGCGAAGTGTAGAAGGAGGAGGGAGATTAAGGATTGCCTCAACCTTTAAAGGATCCACCCTGATCCCTTGACATGAAACAATAAAACCTAGAAGTTGGTTGGATTCCATGCAAAAAATGCACTTATGAGGATTCAAACACATACAGTAGAACCGACAGTGGACAAAAATGGCTCGGAGGTGGGTTGGATGATCGAATCGACGCATTGAGTGAGCCGGTAAATCGTCTAGATATGGTTGAACGATGTGCTTGATATCATGGAAAGCATAAGACATAGCGCGTTGAAAAGTTGCGCCAACGTTCTTGAGACCGAAAGGGAGTTTCCGATAGGAAAAAGTTCCCTAAGGACAAATAAAAGCAGTCTTATGTTGATCCTCGGGAATAATGTTGATTTGATTATACCCGGAGAAACCATCCATCAGAGAGAAGATTTCACTTCCGACACAATCATCGACAATCTGATCGACAAAGGGGGTAGGAAAGTTGTCTTGAGGACAAGCTTTGTTGATATCCCTATAATCAACACATACATGAATTGTGCCTTGTTTCTTGTCGATCGGGACAAGATTGGAAACCCAGTCAGTGAGGGCCACTGGGTAAATAAAGCCAGCTTTAAGAAGCTTCTCAACTTCGAGCTTGAAAGCAGCTGCTTTACGTGGGTGAATGGGACGAAGGCGTTGCCAAACGGGTTTAGCGTCGGGGTATGTATTGATCTCATGTATCACAATGTCGGGGTCGATACCCAACATTTCTTCGTAGCTCCAGGAAAACATGTCACAAAACTCTTTGAAAAGGGATGTGTAGGTGACGATTTCATCAGAGGAACACGAAGCTCCGATATGGAAATTTTTGACAATTCCAGGTTTGATGGATATGTCGAGGGGAATAGTGGGCAAGATATTTCTTAAGTTCCCTTTGGAAAACACATCGTGTGTGGACTTGGGAATGGTTGAGATGATGAAAATGGTCGACGGGGTCGAGATCCGTTGGTAGTTCACAATGGTATGTTGCTCCAGGAAGAGGATGGAACGATGATGTCCATTTTCCCATGGGGTGTCTTCCATGACAGACATGATCATCTCGTCTGTGGGAAAAATGACATGGAAGTGATATAGAGATAACTCACCAAGAGAGGAGGTAGAAGGGGTTTCTGATTGAATGTCCTGATAGGAAGATTCGACCAGACTTAACGACATTTCGTCACCGTAACAAAGATGATCTCCAGGGTCAGGTACTATCCATGGGTCATGAGATGCAGGAATGTCATGAATCAAGGTGGAGATCATGTTGATTGAAGCAATGGACGAGCGTGGAACATCGGGTGGTGGAATGGGAAAGTACCCATTAATGAAGAGTCTTTGAGAAGGCCTACACCGACGTTCTCATAACTCGGTGGAGTTTTAGCGATGAAAGGTACATTGCCATTACGGGTATCAGAATTAAAGAAGACTAATTGGTCGACGGTGAATACCTTCCCTTGATGTGGGAAACGTACCACACGGAAAAGGGTCGACACAACTGCGTGCATGGAATCGATCCAACTGCGACCAAGCAGAAGATTGTAATCAAGGGGAGCGTCAAAGACTTCCACTTCGACTTGGACCATTTTGCCTTATAACATGATGGGTAACGAAGGGAGGACATCATAGGGCTTAAAACTAGAGCCATTGAAGGATTTGAGAGTGTTCTGGGATTCGTTCAAAGAGGGAGAGCCAATGGATTTCCAACAAGTAAGAGACATGACACACGTCGAGGCACCCTCATCGATAACGGTTCGACAAATGTTTTTGTCAGAGACAATCACTTGGATCTGGAATGCGAGTTGAGGGGGTAACCTTGGAATGTGATATTCCAAGTCAAAAATTATTAAATTCGTATCCGTCGGGTCGATTCCACCGATATCTTTCAACAGTGCCTTTCGTTGTGTGGGACAACTTTGAAGGACTTCGAGGAATGACATCGCAAAAGGTGCTTGGGCCAGATCTTCAATAATGATGTAGTTCTGGGAAGCACAAGCATGTGGATTGAAAGCCGATTTTCGAACGACGCCCTTTGGGGGGGGTCGAAGAACTGTGTCGAGGCTCGGTCGTTTGAGATGAAGAGGACCATTAGTAGGTGGAGTTGTGGGAGAGGGTTGTACCAAGGAAGGAGGTAGGTCATCAACCTTCTCTTTAGAGGGAGAATAATCTTGGGCTCGAGTGGTGAGTGCAATGTCATTCTGCTTTGAATCGCCAGTACACACCAATACATAGGATGTAGTAGAAGATGAGGGTTGGTCATGAATGACCAACTGAGCCCGTTGTTGAGATGGGAAGGGTTGGGACAAAATGACCAGAGCAGGTGGTTTTGGGGCTCCTTGAAGGAACTTAGTGACCTTGGTGCATCGTGGACAATCCTTCGTGTAGTGATCATCAACACAGATAAGACAAGGCTATTGAGGTTTGCGCTTATCTCGATCATCAACGGGTGTAGTTTTGGTTCACTTTGCTTGAGAAGTATTTTTGTCCTCCTTATTCTTACCCCTTCCCTTTTTGTATTTATTTTTACTGGCTGGGGTAGATTGAACTGCATTTACCTCAGAAGTCTTGCTGGTGGGAGGGGAAGGAGACGAAGCATTTTGAGCATTAAAAGAAGTAGGTTTGGGGTTGGTGCTTGAGGAGGAATGTGGTTGGGCACGGAAAGTGCCAATCACACTGTTGGATACATGAGAAGCAGCTGGAGTAGTTGAACTGGTGGAAGTGGAAGGATGAGGTAAGTCAGGTAGTAAGTCATAAGGGTACCCGTTTGTGAGTAAACGAGGTCAAGGTATTGAGCACGACTTATGGCATGCTCTTCTGTGACTACTCCACCCATGGCAATGTCACAACTGATGTCATTCACAAATGATTTGGTGAACCACTCTACCAACAACTGATTGGGGAGTTCGAGTTTGATGAAACGTCGTCGCCGTCGCCACTCATGAATGTGATCAGATATATGAGTGGCTTTTTTTTGTTTGAAAGAACTCAAAATCTCGATCCCCATTTCATAACGAATTGGTATCTGGTAGTGTGTGAGGAAATCCATAGCTAGGGTGTTGAAGTCAGTGAAGAAACCTTGTGGTAATTCTATATACCACTTTTCCATAGAACTTGTGAGGGTTCATTGAAAAAGACGTAAACAAATAGAGTCATCCATCAACGAGTTGGATGAACACTAGAGGTGAAAAGTCATGAAGTGATTGTTTGGGTCCTCTCCCGCTTTTCCATCGAATTTAGGGATGTCTGATGGTAGCTTGGTTGGTATAGAAGGCCATTGGGGAGAGTGACGAATTGGATCATTTAAAATCCTTGAAAAATCTTGAAGATCCAAAGTGGCCAAGAAGGGTAACTGTTGATTCACATGTGGGTACTGGTGGCTTTGGGGAGGAATCCCCATCGGAAAACCAGTAGGACCATAAGCAGTCTGCATATAATGTGAAGACCCAGGCAGATTCGGTGGTGGTTGGAGAGGATAGTAGCTCATGGGATTGTGTCCTGGAACAAGGACTTGATTTTGAGCATTCGAGCCCCAAATGGGATTGAACGTACCTAGATATGGTTGGCCTATACTAGGGGGTATCACAGATGCAATTAGAAACTGCTGCCCCCCAGTAGATTGAGGAGGATGTTGTATCAGATGATTCCAATACTGGGCCAAGGACAGAGGTATGTTTTGTCCATAAGGTGGGGTTGGTCCTCCTATTGAAGGTAGTGTTCCAATTGGGGGCATCGTTCCAATTGGGGGTTGTGTTCCAATTGGGATTTGCGTTCCAATAGGAATTTTCTCGCTGAGAGGGGGTTGAGTCATACCACCTTGGTGAAATTGTCCACTGATGAGAATCTGGTAATTTGGTGTGAACGACGGAATAGTGCCACTAGGATTAAGACTGCCAGTGGAGGACGAGAAAGGTCCTCCAAAAGGAAATTGAGGGAGTGTCGAAATAAAAATAGGAAGAGAGTGCCCAGAAGAAGAGGGACCACTAGGAGAGCTGGATGGGGTTTGCGTAGGAGTGGGAATGGATGAATTCAACACATGGTATCCAGGTGGTAGTGTTGGGGTGACACTGGGAGTTTGCGGTGTGTTGATGGGGGCGAGACTAACCGTGGTAATCCCAGTGTGAACACTCGTAGTATTTGTATGATGGGCCATTTTTGTAGGGATGGTCAAGATGTGGTTAGAACGTGGGGCGTTCATACCAGGAAAATAATAGGCAATAGTAAACGATATTGTCTCTGGCTAGAGATTTCGGAAATCACAGGTGAGATGATGGTTTCAACGCCTGATCCTGCACCAAAAAGGTCCCGTCGAAAAATGCTTGTAGACCAAAAAGGATCTTGGCCTTCTATGCCTGGAAAGGGTCCAACCAGTGATCCAAAAGACACAACAACTAAGTCTCCAGAAGAATTCAGACGCATAAACTATCGCTCAGAATTGGGGTGAAGTCAAAATTCCTCTCGAGTATTGGTAATTCAGAAATGTTCTAGAGATTTAGTTCATTCCACTTATGGCGTGGTAACATCTTGGACTTCACTCTGCTGAGGAGAGCCCTCAGGTGAACTTGTAGGCAAGGGTTGAGAACCTTCCAGATGCTCTGGAGATAAAACCTTCATTCTACGTGAACAACGTGGAGGAGATATTGTAAATGAGTGACAAACTTATGAAGAAAAATCGTATGGTCAACTTTGGTAAACAAACAACATGCGCTAGTAAACAAAATCTAGGAAACAACAACAAGCAAACAAGACCTTCTAATTACAAAGTCACTAGTTGGTGATGAAATCCAATGTTGCAACAATGAGACGAGAAGGGGCTGGGCTAGGGTGGAAAAGTTACGCTGATGACCTTCTTAATGGACTTACACCCTGGTGCAATCTCCCACACATAATCGTGGGTATACCCTCCAAGGATCCTGAGTGAGTTTGGCCAACGTGAATTCCAGGTACCGTGAAGACTTGCGCCTTCACAGTCACCTTGTGTAAGACCCTAGAAAGATAGGCCGCTAATGTTAGCACCGACAACAATAAAGCCTGGGGGAACAATCGACAGTCCAATCCACACGCAAGGGCAGGGTATCTAGCCCAAAATCAACTCAAAAGGCTTCCACTCATCATTGTGGGTATACCTTCAAGTGACCCCCATAATACATGCAAGATCTACACTAATATCAACAAAGCAGGGTGAGTAACTTTGTCAAGATCAATGCGACCTCCTGTTTGACCCTTGTGTGAGAAGGGCTTCCTAGGACAAGATGTTGTAAATGGAATTTGACACTCCTTAACACAGGATGATATTGTGTGTTTTGTTCTTTGGAGAGTGTATCTCTCTACCTATTCCAAAGCACTAGCCTAGCTAAA
>CBVK0103812182.1:0-12251 GCA_900067695.1 Picea abies | reverse complement strand
TTGGTGTAATAGAGCCCTAGAAAAGAGTTACTAGTTAAATTTTACAATTGTGCAGTGTTATTAAGGGTTGTTGTTACTCAAAGGAAGCAGAGATGAAACTGATGTTGTATGAGACTCTGACCCAATGATGCATAGATAGGAATGAAATATATCAATTTTCGTTCAATGAATCCTATGTATGGGAGGGAAAGAGAAGTTTTCCGGATCAAACTTGAACTACAATACACAATTTCCTTTAAAATGCAATTGCAACAAATCACGCAAAAATAACAATTCTCTATTGTTTCTTTTTCAATAATTTCAACAATTGATTTTCAATACTTTCGAAGACGAAAATGCTTTTGAAAGAAAAAAGTTGTTCACTTTTCAAAAAGGACCTACACCATGATGGTGAGAGTGAAGAAAACCAAAAACTAATGAACGAGCAATAGACAAAAACCCAAACCAATCTTTCAATGGAAACAAAAATAACAAGAAGACCAAACTAGTCTTTTCAATTTCATGAGAAAAGTGATCTTTCAAATAATGAGCAAATGATAAAGACAAAGAAGCTCAACTTTCAACCGATCACCAGTTCTTAACCAAACAAGCACACTCAGATTCGAAAATCAGAGAGTATATCTTTGCCGAGAAAAGTCAAGAAACGAAAGTTGAGAAACAATTGACAAGAAGAGCCTTTGATTTCCTAAGACTGATCATGCATAAAATATGCAGACAAGAAAACATCAACCAATGTTCCAAAAATCTCTTTTCAGACATCTATACTAATCTGGGCAGCTGATTATGCAAAAATCTCAAATCCAAAATTTTGAAAAGAGGGTTCGCAAGATAACAGTATTACACAGTGCGAGAATGGGTCATTCTTGTAGGCCAACTTTGAGCAGAGTGCAAGAACCTCACACTAGACCTAAAAGAAGGGTGCGAACTTCATATATTCTCGCAGTCCACTGTGGAGTGCAGTGTGAGAATGTATGAAACTAAGCAAATTTTTGGAAGAAGACACAAAATTTGAAGAGGCCTTTGGACCCATAGGGTCTATCAGGGTATCTTGAAGACTCAGAGACTGATATGAATGGAGAAAGGTAAGACAAGAGAAAATGGCCAAGGAAAAACACCAAAAACCACAAAGAAAACGGGTTATATCCCCAGTGGAGTTGCCAATTTTGTTATCGGACTAATCGGTAGGTGCGAAAACTAACATATCTCCCTAGATCCACCTGGATCTAGAACAAAAAAAGACAGGACATGACTCTTTCCCTAAGTTATGACCATTGAATTAGCTAGTAGGGAGGAACAAGTAACATACCTTTATATCGCTTCCTAGGGTCTTTGTTGCTCCCGCTTCCTCCGGTGCTCTCATGAGGTCAAGACCAAGAAAACACAAACCAACCAAAGTGAAGAAAGTAAAATATATTCAATCGTCAACTTATGTGTATGATCAAGGAATTACACAATAAATTAAGAATGACTTTATGGGAAAAGGACATGCCACTGTATCATATTAATCGAAAGTAGAAGATACAACCTGATCACTTTGATGTTGCAAGCTTCCTTTCAGTGGCTCTTGGTTCCAACACACACACTTGCTCGATCCTTGTATGAAGAAGATCCAATTCCTCTTGATAGACTTGCTAGAGTCTCCAAGCTCCTACTCAAGCTAGGTCCTTCACACAATTCTTTCACCAATTCTCCAATGAATCTTTCTTAACCTTTTCCATGAGAATTCCATCAATATATAAGAGAGGATGAGATGGTTACTTGGATAAGAATGATCCCACAATATCAGAAAAACCAGTAAAAGGATAACCATTCGAATGGCAACCCATTCTTCTAGAAGATTCCCTTCTAGAACCATCGAGACTTCATCTTTTTCCAAGCTTGAGAGCAAGTTCACACCCTATCTATGTAGCACAGTGCGAGAAGTTCGCACCCTAGCTGAAGGTAGCCTACGAGAATGGATCATTCTCACACCCTAGGATATGAGAAACCTGCGAACTCTCTTCAAAAGTATGTTTTCTGGGAAGAGATGAATGTCACTTTTCTCAGGAGAAAGTTCGTATGAGGAGCCTGAGTACACCATCAAGATTGACCAAAATCATGGGTAACAAGTGGTTAGGCTCATAATGTGAAACTTGGTCGATGGTGATGATATTCCCATTATGGGAGAACATCATCATTCAAAACAAAGAAGATGCCACAACCTTCATAGCGTACATGTACCTACGTACAAAAAATATGTTGTAATTGAGCGAGGTGTCGATAACCTCAATGTCGATCAGGATGGTTTTCCCCCCAAGTTCAACAGGGAAATTTTGAAAGAGCCCTTTAGGAGAGGATGGTTGTCCATCCTAAGCTCTTAAAGTGATGGAAGATGGTATTATATCATGGGAGCCAAGTTTCTACCATACAATTTTGGACATGATGCATATGGATGCACCTTCATTGATGATACATTGCTGAACTATGATGTTCCAGATTTTAACTGGTATTTGGAAAGATACTAAAGTGGGGAGATGAGGTTCCCCACAATCTAGATCAAATGTGATGAGTCTAGTATCAACAGGGTCGATTTCCCCAAAGGCGGAAATTAAGGATTTCCATTGAGTGGGACAGGTTTGGAGGACCTCTAATACCGACATGGCTACCGAAGATTGTGCCAAGTCATCAACTAGATTGTAATTGTGTGCTACCCAAGCCTGAGGGTTGTTGACATTCCGTCGTAGTGGGATGCAAGGAATACAAATGGGGGGTTCAATGTTAGGGAGTGGAATCATCAAGGGTGGGCCAGATGTAGCTGAAAATTCTTCTGAAGTGGTGGGAGGAGATTTAGGGGGTGCACTATATTGACGACTATGCGTTTGCAAAAGAATTTCTTCTTCGCTTGTGAGGAGGATATTGCGATCCACCAGGTTCCCAGGGTTTTGATACTGTCCTATCTGTGGTGGGGCATGATGTAATTCCTACTTGGTATTCATCAGACCTTGGTGTGGAATAGGGTTTTGCAACATCGTCAGAGGTGGTTTTTACAAATATTGTTGTGGGGCCTGTGAAGGGACAGGCTACGCTAGAGGATGTGGCACATTCATGGAATCTTTCATCCATTTGAAGTCATAAATTTGGGGGAAATGGTGAGTATAATGACCATGCTCACCACAAATAGCACAAGGGAAGTTCATCCTAAGGTTGTTGTTGTTCCTCCCTTGGTGTTTGTTGTTATTTCCCCCTTGGGGGTTCTGGTTACCTTGGTTCTGGTTTCCCCCAACAGGTTGGTTTTGTTGGGGGTTATTTCCCCTTGGTCCTGGGTTTTTATTGTTGTGGTTTTTTCCTTTATTTTTGGCATTATTTGGCTGATGGGATGGATTTTCCGTATTCAGTTGTTCTAAATTTTGAAATTGCTGAATGGGAGAGGGATGAACAAAGTTAACCCCAATGTGTGGTTTTCCTTATGGAGGATCAATTAGCTATGGAGGACTAGGAAATGGAAAATATGGATTATTTTGTGGCAATGATCCCTTGGGTGTATAGGAAGGAGGAGCACTTTCACTAGTGCCTAGGTTATAAGCTGAGGTAGAGGTAGTACCAGAATTTGGTTGAATAGCCGGACGCATCATGGGTGTCGGGACAGGTCCACTCATGGGTGGAGAGGGGAAAACAGGGTATGGATGTTGATAAGGGGGAGGAGGGTAATAAGGGGGTCCTCCATATATCAGTGGTAATTGGGGTGTACCATGCATAGGTGGTGGTTGGATGTATGGATTGTGGTGTGTTGTGGTACCAATCAATCCATCTGCTGAGTGAGACATCCTAGGTTTTTCCTGGCCGAATGGTACAAGTCTCACAACGTTAGGTAGTACTGTGTATAAGTATCTTGACTGTGCATAAATGAGGTCATAATTTTGAGCCTTGCTGATAGATTCCTCTTTGGTTTGGGGAAAGGTGGAGGCCACATCTTTGGAAAGGAGAGAGACGAGTGATTTGAGAAACCAATCGAGGCATTGTTCTTTGGTGGCTTCTTCTTTGCATAAACTACATTGCCGACACCATTCGTGAATGTGGTCAACGATATGTGTGGCTGAGGTCTGTTTAAACTTAGAAAGAAGTTCAAGACCATTGTCATGATGAACTGGTAGTTGAAATAAGGTCAAAAATGTTTTGGCCAAGGATTCAAGAGTCACGTGGGACCCTGTTTTTTCATCCACATACCATTTGGCTGATGGACCTGTGAGTGTGCACTGAAATAAACTTAAATGGATGGATTAGTCCATGATTCCATTTGAAGAGAACCATAAGTGGAAGGTCATGATATGGTTGGCAGGAGTGTTTCCTTCAAACTTGGGAATTTTTTAAGGTAGTTTTGTAGGCATAGCGGGCCATGTGGGGTCATGCAATATAGGGTCATTAGTGAGCTTACTCAAATCGGGTATGTTGAGGGAGGCCAAATATGGCATGTGAAGTGGAAGTGGAGGATTAGTTCCAACCATGGTGTGAGCCGATTGTTTTACTAGCCCTTGAGGGGGGTTGGGTGGGGTTTTACTTCCTACTTGAGAAGAAGTTTTCCCTTGCTTCCTTGTAAAGGAGAGCTAGTGGATGGTTGGCCTTGGGAGTTGGACTTAAGTAAAGTGGAACCAAGCAAAGTTGATCCCAAGATAGTGGCACTCACAGGGGTGTGAAAGGGTTGAGCCGATGAGCTGGCGAGACTAGGAACTCCTCCTAGAATAGGAGGGAGATTTTGCAAGCATCTAGACCAACGAGGATTTTGTGGGTCCCCTATGATGTCTGACTAGCAATGTGAAATGTGTGTAAATGGTGATGAGAAAAATAAATGAAAAAGAAACTTGTATAATTTGGACCTTCACAATATATCTCACACTCGCATGTAATTAAAAGAGCATCATACATAAATCAAATTGAAAAGAAGCATATATCTGGGTAGGTGTATTTTGTTTACGTGGGAGAACAAAGAAAACAAATGCTCGTGTCCTAAAAAATACGTAACGTTCTTCCTCTAGAATAGCATTGGACCTTCCAATAACACTCTAGAGTGGGATCTAAAGCCACCATAAGAGGAACTAGTGAAGGATGAAACAATTAGTTATAATGAGGGGTAGAGGGTGCATATCCCGAAAGAGCTGGCGATATTTCCCAATAGCCACACAAAATCTGATCAAGGTGCAATTGAAGCCCACAATTGCCACCTGGGTAGATGTCCTAAAATTTTGCCACTAGGTATCTCGGTCAAAGTGCGACATTTAGATTTTCGGCCTTAGAAATGGGTCACTAGATGGATCCCATCCAAGAGGTGAGTGCCTCAAGGGAGTATGCACAAAACAAATGGACCTTGGCCTTCGACTCTTACAAGTATCTCCTAGACTTATGGTGTTAGGAACACTTGACTTAGAGGATTTTAAAGTTCCCTATTTGTCAACTTTTAATGTTTGAATATGTGAGAACCAGATAATGGGCAGTTATTTGGATTCCTATCCCCGATATCCTACCTAAACTAAAAACTTTCTTTTAGCACCTCCCGTGGAGGAAAACGTAGTGAGTTTTTAGATAATTTTTAGATGTGGTTGGTTGAGAGATTGGGGGTGTGAACCAATCCTGTTTGAATTAAGTGGGTGTGGATAACTTCTTCAAGAAATAGTGGGATGTTTTAGAATCCCTTTGGATGAGACCTACTTCAACCTCCACAATTCGAGATGAAAATATGTGAGTGAGGAGTGACTTTGTGTGTGAGAAAGTGATAAAATGTGCCATTGTTTTTTAATAAGTTAGGTGTCACCTTGCAACATGTGGACTTCATGTAGTCCTTACAAATCTTGATTACCTATCTTACTAGATGCCATTGGTACAACCTTGCGGAATTTTAAAGTCCTTAAAGAACTAACATGTGGATATGTGGGTCCTTACCAATCCTTTAAACTCCCTAATTGTATTTAATCTAATAAATATTTTGAACAACTATCCTAGATTGAAAGCATGTGGGCATGTATGGGCCTATTACTATAATCTTTAAACTCCCCTAGTGATGTAAACTAAGAAAGTAGCTTAAAAAAAACTATCCTAACTTTGCAACATGTGAGCATGTATGGGCCCTTACAAATTTAAGATGTTTTGAAAAGAAACTAATAGGATTCTTGGGGGGGCTTTGTCCTCTCCTAAATATTTTAAGGGAGATGAAATGTCTTCTTAATCACGTTTCTGAATCTCAATATCACTCTATGGTGTGAGAGAAGAGCATACTTAATGATTAAAGTTTGATTTATGGTCCCGATGCAAGTGTTTATATATGTGATAGTAAATGATCTCAACTTAACTTTTACAATCAAAACAAGCCATCCATGTGGAAAATCAAAGTAAAAGAGGAGAAATATGGTTCTTTTTAACCCCCTAAGTGCCTATGTTTTGACTAACCCTTCATGTGGAGAGGGAATCTAAGTGTGGAGCATTCACTAATTGCATAAAAGCAAGATTTTGAAGGCTAGGGGTCTTCAAAAATCATAAAAAACTCTTACAATTTCAAGACTCTAGATAGATGCGCGGGTTACAATTTAGATAGAGGCGCAGTGGGTGCACAATGCACAGTGAACATAAAACCTTTGGGCATACTATGGGCAAAATGCTCAGAAAAACACAGTGTTGTTGGCACACAATGCTCAAAATGTACGTCTGTGGGCCGAAATACCTGCGCATGTTCTGATATGTGTTGGGGGGGGGTGATTTTAAGTGGGATTCTCCTCTTCCAGCTCTAAACTTAGCTCTTTGCAGGAAAGGCTAGGCTAGTTATGACCATTGCAAGACAAATGGATAAAAAATAAGTGCTCAAACAACCCAAATAGGGAGGAAATTGATACCTTATCCCAAGTATGGTCACCAATCTGTTATGTCCCTTTCATCACTTGAATGAGAAAAAGAGGGGAGCTTGCAAGTCTAGTTGGGTTTGATAGACAGTACAAGGGTTAGTGTATGAATCAAACAATTCAATGACATGAAATAAACAAACAACTAAGATAACAACAACTAAAGAAATAACTAAAGAAATAAAACTAAAATGCACGAGGGAATTAGAATCAAAACTAATCAAACAAATGACCAATAATCATGCCACCAATGGAGAATTATATTAGTGGGAAAACACCATAGAGAAAGGGGGACTTGTGGATCCCATCTTCCTCCTTGGGAGGGCTCTTGAGTCCCCTATGTGAGAGATCTTCTTACAAATGGTAAACTAGAAATCAAATGGTGAAGAAATCCAAGCTTATTCCCTTAAGAGGTGAAATGAATATCTTAATGAGATGATGCTAATATGCTCCAAGAAGAAAAGAGGTTTCTTGTAGGAGAATAGAGGCAACATAAAAATAAAATGAGATTCTTGAATTCTAAGTGCACCCATGGCATCCTTTTATAGATTCCCTTTGAGGTAATATCCAACCGGTCTTTAGTGTGAACACGGGGATCTTTAAGGCACCCTTAGGTCTTTGACCAAACTCCCATTCGAATTCAGCTCGGATTTGAGGGTCAAATCAAGTTGGGAGTTGGTCCAGAAGTGGGTGAGGGGCCGACAAAAACCATAAATGTTCCATTCACATGAGTGTGTGGATTTTATCGTACACATTCACACATTGGGCACATGTGCTCTCTTCTGGCTTCTCTAGCCTATGCACATGCACACGCTTCCTTTAGTGTTTCAGTGCATGTCAATTTTGTAACTAGTTGTATAGTTTGTGCCTTTTGGAAATGATTTTTTTGGGTTGTAGGTGAACTAATAGGTTTTTGGAGATGTTGTATTCCTGTAACCATTTGCAGACGAAATTTCAGTGATAACAATAAGAAAGAAGAGAAAACATTAGGATAACACCCCAATATTCAAAACCATTGAGAGATTGAGAATTAAATCGGTGGATAAGTGGTTTAGATGGTATATTTATATTACATTAGGGTTTGGGGGGGTTTTGTACCACCCAATAACATTTTAAAAATTGGTCAAAAAAGGCATTAGCATGTTGGAGTTTCCCAGGAAGATTGTGTCCACTAATTACCATTTCAGTGTGAAGAATATAAAGACGCAACATTCAATCCACCTATAAATTTGGTAGGTTAGGTGTATTCAAATGATAAGTTGAAGGAGCTAATAAAGATGGCTTATTTATTAGATGAGAACTACATTCTTCCCAATTTGGAAAAATACTACCCTAAGAATCTCCTAACACCCATGTATTAGGAAAGTAATTTTGGCTAGAAGTGGGTCCCATTCCTAGAAGAGAAAATCAAAATGGTCCAAAGGGTGCTGGTTTGAGCATTAGTGGTACCAAATGTCCTTCTTGAGATTTCATAAATGAGGATGAAACTTCTATATCATATTATGGCATTCGAGTTCTAGATGAGTAAAGATAAAATAATAATGACTCCAATGAGGAGTGGAAGAAACTAGATTACTGAATTTGGTTGAATATGAAGTTTTCAAGGAAGAGAATCAATAATAGGACCAATATATCAACAAGTTCATCCTACAGTTCAAGCATTAGAACAAGGATATATAGGATATTTGGGTGCAAAAAGAAGAAGAAAGGAGGCCTATGAGATAGGTAGCAAAATAAATCACTCTTGAGATATAAAAAAAAGGAATAATATGGAAAGAAATAAGATCAAACACAAACATAATAGGCCAACAAGAAGAGCAAGGAAAGCCAATAATAAGTAGGAAGAATATGAGTAGAAACATAAGTCATGGACAAAAAGGTAGAAAATCATAGGTTGATAATAGAAAAGAAGAGGTAAAAAATAAATGAAAATCAAAGGAAGGAGAGAGATCAAATGATGGTTACAACAATAAATAAGATATTGGGAGAATAAAATCTGATGCAATAGACAAAGTGGCTTGAGAAAAAAAATGGTAGGACCAAGGGACATACATGAAATTGAGGTAAATCATAGAATGATAATTAGGGAATCAAGAAACTGCAGAGAACCCAAAACATTTGCTTAAGGGAAGATAATAGAAAATTGAATGAAAAAATATATTTGGCAAAGACTATGTTGAGTGAGAATAACTTGGCCATTTTTTTGCAACTTCACCAAGTTCCTCCGAGCAAGATGATTGATGGACAAGGCTATAGAATGTGTAAGCTATCAATGCAACCTACAAGAGCTCAATAATTTATATTTTCTCATCCCTTGTTTTGGTTCTTTACTTAAGGGTATGATAGGATTCACTTGAAGACCCAGGTTATCATACCTCTTTTATCAGTGGTGCATTGGAAAAGTTATATACATATCATTAGATCAAGGTTTGGGCCAAGGAAGCAATATACAAAGTGGTGACCATGCAAGAAAGCTTCATGATCTAATTTTTCAAGAGAAAACATGCATATGTTAAGCTTTCTGATGTGGGAGGAGCTTCAAGCATAAATGCAGAGAAAGGTGGACATATTTGAGACCTATGTCAATCTCAACTCTATTACTTATGGTCATTAGAATTTGAAGAACATTTAGGAATCTATAGTATACTGAAGTGGGAAACAATGATAAAAGGAAAGTGCAAGCTAAAGAAAGTGGTGAATCGGATTGAATAAGACACAAAAAGACATTGACATAATCTAGAATGCTTCTCTTATGCAAGAGAGATGCATATAAAATATCAGCTCAAATAAAATATAAACTTAAAGATCTAATATCAGTAGTGCTCTGTTTTAGGCCTGTAACTGCAGCAATAGAAAGAAACTATAGAGAACCCAATGATTCCCCCTTTTAGAGAAATATGAATGAGCCCATGCTTGCAAATAAGTGTATTGTTGAACCTACAATCTACTGAAGTGGGAAGCAATGATAAAAGGAAAGTGAAAGCTAAAGCAAGTGGTGAATAGAATTTCATAAGACACAAAAATACATTGACATAGTCTAGAATGCTTCTCTTATGCAAGAGAGATGCATACAAAATATCAGCTCAAATAAAATATAAACTTAAAGATCAAATATCATTAATGGTCTGTTTTAGGATCTTGTTCATTATTTGACATAGTGTGCCATATCATTAGTGCTCTGTTTTAGGATCTTGTTCATGAAGATAAGATCTTGTTCATTATTTGGCATAGTCTTCCATATCTCATGTAAGAATTTTAGCAAAACATGTCCATGGTAGAGGAGCAAGAAATCCTCCTACAAAATATAAATAGATAATTTCCAAGGAAACAACAAAGAAGTTATATCAATCTTGAGCCAAAGAGGCCAAGGAACCCTATGCATTCTCCAATTATGTGTTGCAGCTTCTAGTGGAATCAAGAATGATTTGGAAAAACATGTTGTGCTCATATATCAATATTTCTATCTTAGTATTATGAATATACATTCTCATCTCCAAATATTTTTTTTTTACTTTATTTCCTCCATATAGCTATGAACAATGTCTACTAATTAAGAGATGACTATCTTCAATCCGTCTAACTGATGTTCCTGGATTCAAATTAGTTGATGGAATTCAACAATGTCACACGCATTACCCCCATTGCAATGACTTGTATTATCAATGAAAATTTGTTCAATGGAAAAATATGAGGGTGCACTCAATCCCCAATCTTCGATATCAAAAATTGCCTCATCCAATCTGCACTCAACTTATGATTAAAAATCCACGATCTCATAACAAACCTAATCTCCAATTCTAAAAAGGAGAGTTAAAAATAGACAAGACTACCATGTTCCTACAACAAACATTTCTATGAGGAAAATTGAAACCATGCTTGAATCCCTTATCCCACCATTGTTGAACAAGCTTGTTCCTCCTTCCATTAAAGCCTCAAGTATGTTGATAAATTGCAAGAGTATAAGGGGCATGGAGTGAGTTAAACAAATTTCCATGGACATTTCAATTTCCACTTGTGCCTCAATTCAATCTGGCTATTCATACTATATTTCATAGTTGTGATATCATTAGTGCTCTGTGTTAGGATATTGTTCATGAAGATAAGATCCTATTCATTATTTGGCATAGTGTGCCATATCTCATGCAATAACTTTAGCAAATCATGTCCATGGTAGAGGAGAAAAAACTCCTCCTACAAAATATAAAGAGATAATTTCCAAGGCTACAACAAAGAAGTTATATCAATCTTGAGCCAAGGAGGCTAAGGAACCCTATGCATTCTCCACTTATGTGTTGCATCTTCTAGTGGAATCAAGAATGATTTGGAAAAACACGTTGTGCTCATATATCCGTATTTCTATCTTAGTATTATGAATATACATTCTCATCTCCAAATCAAAAGTTTTTTACTTCATTTCCTCCATATAACTATGAACAATGTCCACTAATTAAGAGATGACTATCGTCAATCCCTCTAACTGATGTCCTTGGCTTCAAATTAGTCGATGGAATTCAACAATGTCATAGGTATTACCCCCATTTCAACGATTTGTATTCTCAATGAAATTTTTTTCAATGGAAAAATATGAGGGTGCACCCAATCCCCAATCTTCCATATCAAAAAATGCCTCAACCAATCAACACTCAACTTATGATTAAAACTCCACGATCTCATAACAGACCTAATCTCCAATGCCAAAAAGGAGAGTGAAAAATAGACAAGACTACCATGTTCCTACAAAAAACATTTCTATGAGGAAAATTGAAACCATGCTTGAATCCCTTATCCCACCATTGTTGAAGAATCTTGTTCCTCCCTCCATTAGAGCCTCAAGTATGTTGATAAATTGCAAGAGTATAAGGGGCATGGAGTGAGTTAAACACATTTCCATGGAAATTTCAATTTCCACTTGCCCCTCAATTCTATTTGGTTGTTTATACTATATTTCATAGTTGTGATATCATTAGTGCTTTGTTTTAGGATCTTATTGTTGTGGGGAAATTATACCCTATGGACTAACAAGCTAGGGCTTAAACTTGCATGGAGATCATGACCCTTAAGAAATTACTTTTAACCTTCTACCCCAAACCTAAAACCCTTTTTCACATGCAAACATGGAAAGAACCGACTAACCTTTTTATCGACGGTTGATGTAGATCCTCCGTTGCGCTTTTATCTCCTTGCTTCTGCTGCTCCTTCCAAAGACGATCCTGCAATCAAGACAAAACACTACACATGCATGCTATTTTTTTACTGGAGGGTTAGAGATTAAGCATAAATCACATAAAACACATAAGACTCGTGCATTGGGACGGGAAAAGTACTCTTTATTAATCTCAAGATGAATCAACTTACAATGATAATAGATATCAGCCACCGTTCCTTGATCCT
>CBVK0103812179.1:0-19666 GCA_900067695.1 Picea abies | reverse complement strand
GCTCTTCCGATCTCACTTAATCCTAACCCAAACCTAGCCAACCCCCTTAAGGAGTAATGTTTGTTTACAGACAAGTAAGGAAAACTTACGCCTAACCCTATTTCTAAGTTTAAGTAGCACCAATTTAAAACATCCTGGAACTCACCCTGATAACTTTGGGGTGATCTAGGTTAAGGCATACAAGATGGTCAGGACTCGGAGGGGTCGAGGCAGGGGAGCATCATCGCGGGCATCGCCAACACCACCAGCGCCACCACCACCATCGCCCGAACTAGACCTCATACTGTGCTCGTTAGAAGCCATTAACGAGACTTTAAAGGGGTGCCAACCGGAAGGGACTGAAGTGGAACCCTCACCATCTGGAATAGGTAATCCAGAAGCATTAAGGGATTCAAGGGGAGGACCTCCACCTGAAGACATCACACGAGAATTGCAGAAGATCAAACTTTCGGAGTTTGCCGGGGGTTGCGCCAGTGAACGCGCGGAAGCATGGTTGGAAGGCATGACAAGGTGTTTTTCCTTAAGGGACTATGTGTCCAACTCAAAGGAAAAGATCGCAATTTTCCAATTAAGAGACAGTGCCTTGAACTGGTGGGGCAACTTGGAAAGACAACTACACCTTACCCCAGACACAGTATCTTGGGAACTTTTCGAGGAGAGGTTATGAAGGAAATATCTACCAGCATACTATGAGGAACAATAGGTAAGGGAATTTCATGCCTTAGTAAAGGGAAACAGAACTATAGAAGAATATAAGATCAGGTTTATGGAACTGGTCAAATATGTTTCGTATATGAACAATGACCAACGACAGGAAGAGCACTTCGTCTATGGATTGAACCCTAATATAAGAGATATGGTGCAGATGTGGAAATCATCTTCAGTAGCGGAGGCGGTGGAAAATGCGTGTTACGCGGAAGAAGACATGAACTTGACCGGGGGTACAAGACCGACATTTCTGCATCGCCCAGGATTCGTAAGGAAGGCCTCGAGGAAATTTCCTAGGGGAGGTGGCTCAAGGCCACCGCCATATGGTAACAGAGTCATGCCAAGGACAGTAGTTGCAGGGATTTCAATGGCAGCGAGTGCAACATCTCGTTCATCGCAAACGGTGCAGACAAGACCACGACCATCTCAGGGAACAATGAGTAGGGGCAGGAGTTCCAGGGGAAGGAACTCATTTCAGAGACAGTCACATAACAACGCACAGGTTCAATCTCGTGTTACCTATTGGAGGTGCGAAGGACCCCATTACTAGCATGACTACCCAGAGTTACAATCAGGGTTTGTACATAGAGAATGAAAGGCACCAATGGGGAGATCAAGTAGCAACCACCAGATTTACGCAGTGGTTAATAACCGCCAGGCCAAACATCAATCCACGGTGGTGGAGTCGTCAGGTACGCTAAATCATATCAATGTTAAGGTTTTATTTGATTCTGGTGCGACAGATAGTTTCATTTCACTGTCTACATTAGAAAAGAGTGGGTTGGAAGCCTACGAGCACGACGACTTTAAACAAGTCGAGATGGCTTCGGGGGAAAACAAGCGGTAGGACCTAGTGTTGATAATTGTATAGTAGACCTGGGAGTGTGTACTACCAGATTGAAGGTATACATCACTGCTCTTGGGGCATATGACCTAATCATTGGAATGGATTGGTTATTAGCTCATCGAGCTTTGGTGGATTGTTTCGCAAAGAAGGTGCTTTGTGTCGATGATTACGGAAGACCAGTAGAGATCCAGGGTGTACATAGAAAAGTGTCGTTACACTTTATATCAACTATGAAGGTTAAGAAATGCTTGAGACAAGGGTGTCGAATTTATGTAGTGGAAGCAGTGAATGAATGGAAGGGACCCTCATTGGATCAGTACCCGGTATTGTCAGAATTTCAGGATGTTTTTCCGAACAAGTTACCAAGGTTACCTCTTGAGAGGGAGCTTGATTTTACTATTGAGCTAAAACCTGGTGCAGAACCAATATCCAAGACTCCGTATCGGATGACGGCACCAAAACTTTGTGAATTGCAAATGCAGTTGAAGGAGTTACTGGACTTAGGGCTGGTAAGGTCCAGTGTCTCACCTTGGGGCACACCGGTAATTTTTTTAAAGAAGAAGGATGGATCCTTACGACTGTGTATAGACTATAGGGACTTGAACCATGCTACAGTGAAAAATAGGTACCCAATGCCACGAATATATGACCTCTTCGATCAGATGAAAGGAGCAGCGGTATTCTCAAAGATTGATTTGCGATCAGGGTATCATCAGTTAAGGATTAAGGAAGGTGATATCCCAAAAACTGCCTTTCGAACTCGGTTTGGACATTACGAGTTTGTTGTGTTACCTTTTGGATTGACTAATGCACCAGCAGCACTCATGAGCCTCATGAACGGCGTATTCCGGAAGTACTTAGATCGATTTGTACAAGTTTTTCTAGATGACATTCTCATCTATTCCAAGAATGAAAGAGAACATGAGGAACACTTGCGAATAGTGTTGTCTTGCCTTAGAGAGAACAAATTGTATGGGAAGTTTTCGAAGTGTTCCTTCTTCCAGAGAGAGATCCATTATTTAGGTCACATCATTTCCGGCAAAGGAATCTCTGTGAACCCAAAAAAGGTAAAGGCCATTATGGAATGGCCAGTGCCGAAAAATGCCCATGAGGTGAGAAGCTTCATGGGGATGGCGGGTTATTACCGGAGATTTGTGGAAGGATTCTCAAGAATAGCGAAACCCATCACTACTTTGCAACGCAAGGGGGTCAGGTATGAATGGACAGAAGAATTTGATAGTGCATTCATTGAGCTTAAGAGGTTACTAACTAGTGCGTCAATTCTACGAGTGTCGGATATGGAAAAGGACTTCACGGTCTGCACGGATGCCTCGAAACAAGGGTTGGGAGTCGTGCTAATGCAGGATGGAGGAGTGATAGCTTATGCGTCAAGGAAGTTGAAGAAACATGAGGAGCTATACGCGACTCATGATTTAGAGTTGGCAGCTGTAATGCTAGCTCTGAAAATTTGGAGGCACTATCTTGTGGGGCAAAACTTTGCACTCAAAACGGACCATCAAAGTTTAAAACATCTCTTCACTCAAAGAGATCTGAATGCCAGGCAAAGACGATGGAGTGAGTTTATGAGTGAGTATGATTTCGGTATTTTGTGCATAAAGGGAAAGGAAAATGTGGTCGCATATGCCTTGAGTAGGAGACCACATATCTTCTCCTTGGTAACCTTAAAGGTCAGTCTGAGGGAACATGTGTTGACATAACTACTAGGAGACAATTGGTATTTAAAGGTTACTTCAAACCTCCAGAGTGGGAGGCAGTTAGTTCCAAAGTATGAAGGATATAGTCTGGAAACAGACGGACTGTTAAGATATCAAGGAAGGATATACATCCCTGAGAAAGGGGATATTTGAAGCATCATACTGAAGGAAGCCCATAGAGCACTTTATTGTGCGCATCTGGGTGTGAAGAAGATGTACGCAGTTATGAGGAAGCTCTTCTTTTGGGTAGGCATGAAGCGCGATGTAGTCCATTTCATCACCAAATACCTTGAGTGTCAACAAGTGAAAGCCGACCACCATCACCCGGCAGGCCTCCTACAACTGCATGATGTCCCTATGTCCAAGTGGGAAGTCATCTCTATGGATTTTGTTGTAGGGTTGACGCTCACATCTCATAGACACAATTCCATTCTTGTGATAGTGGATAAGTTAACCAAGAGTGCTCATTTCATTCCTGTTAGAGACACTTATGATGTTACTGATGTGGCACGAGTGTTCATAAGCGATTTTATCCGTTTGCATGGGATACCTAAGAAGATCATTTCAGATAGGGACTCCAGATTCACTTCTAGGTTTTGGACAAGTTTACAGTCAGTGTTGGGGACTCAGTTGAACTTAAGCATAGCTTATCATCCTGAAACAGATGGGAAAACTGAGAGAGTAAATCAAGTTATGGAAGACATGCTTAGGATGTATGTAATGGATAATCAAACCCAGTGGGAGAAGTACCTACCTTTGGTAGAGTTTGCCTACAATAACAATTATCATAGTTCCATCGGAATGCCACCCTACGAAGCTTTGTATGGGAGGCCATGCAGAATGCCATTGAGTTGGGATAGACTAGAAGACCGAGTAACAGTTGGGCCAGAATTGATTCAGGAAATGGAGGAACAGGTGATTCGGATCAGGCAGAGACTAAAGGAAGCACAGGATAGATAGAAAAGTTATGCAGATGCACACAGGACCGACCGAAGTTATGAAGTGGGAGACCAGGTTTTCATTCGTATCAGGCCTAATAAGAGTACCATATGGTTCGGGAAGGGGACAAAGTTGTCACCTCGGTTTATAGGACCATTTAGGGTCCAAGAGAAAATTGGACCCGTTGCCTATCATCTCGTACTGCCACCCCAATTGCATAAAACTCATAATGTATTCCATGTATCTGTTTTACGTCATTATGTTGTTGATGAATCACATAAATTAAATTGGAAGGAATTGCAGGTATCGGACGTGGGAACCCTCACGGTAGAACCATTATGCGTATTGGACCATAGAGTCCAACAGCTTAGGAAATGTCTGGTAGACCAAGTTAAGGTTCAATGGGACAAGTATAGTCCAAGATTTGCTACTTGGGAAGATGCCGAGACACTACGGTGAGACTATCCCTCACTATTTTGACCACCTCGAGAACATGTTTCTCGAAGGTGGGGTGTATGTAACACCACCTTTTGACTTAGATAGCCAGGATTACCTGAGGCCTATATACTTTATTTTCTAGTCATGGTGAAACTATTAAGTGATACACTTAAACTTTAAAATTTATGAACTTTTATGAATGTTTAAATGTTATTGATGATGATGTATATGATGTGACATATTGTGAGAATGTGAATTTAATGAATGTTAAATACTATTAGAATGATGTCGGATACAATGCAATCTATTTTGGGTAAATGATAATCTTGTGAATGGGTGTCAAATTTGAATTATGGGATATTATGAAATCTAATTCTAATTGGAAAACTTTGATGTTAATTTATCAGTACGGGGATACCAAATTGAAATGATGATAGTATGCAATTACATGATGATAATGCATAAGAATCTATGAGTTTGTGTTACAGACTGATCTACAGTTTATGGGCTATGAAATAGCCATGAGATAATGATGATGAAAGTGGATATCAGGACCACTAACTGAGAAACATTATGGTATGAATATTGTATGTGAAATTTATATTGGTTTGGATGCATTGTTATGATATGTGGACTAGTGCATGATTTTGATACTGACACTGCCCAAAACCGAATAAACGAGGACAAAACCTCCAGCAACATGGTGCCCCTATATGGTGCATTGTAGGGTGTTGACCCTAGTTCTATTAGGAGGGGTGGAGGAATTTCTCACCATGTATCCTCCATTGTAGGGTGTTGACCCTAGTTTTGTTAGGAGGGGTGGAGGCATTTCCCACCATGTATCCTCCATTGTAGGGTGTTGACCCTAGATCTGTTAGGAGGGGTGGAGGCATTTCCCACCGTGTATCCTTCAAAACCTGAAGTCATGGGAGAACGGTGCTAGTTCACGCTCCCCAAGACATGTGATGATGACTGTCAGATGCATGCTAGGGAAGCATGGTCAAGATAGCGACACTTCCACTTACATGTTCTATTTGGAGTTAGGTCAATATAGTTGATGCTCCAAGATAGTCTAGCAGAGGAAGGATAGGAAGGGAGATGGAAGTAGGTTAGGGAGGAAGGATGAGTAGTAATAGTTGAGACAATATGGAGATCTGTCTTGTGGTGGAATTTGATTTCTTCCCTTCAAAAAAAAAAGAGAAATGTGTATATATGAATATTCATTATTACGTAACTAAACCACAGTTGTTTAAAATAGAATTATTAAACCGGATAATTGTAATTAATGAATTTCTCAAACAATTGATTGATTGTTGTAAAAGACTAGTCTTGCTGACTGGATTGAATGCATACATAAATTACTAAAGGATGAAAGTTTTGATTATTAGTACATGCACGAGATTTTCATGTACTAGCTACACATGCATTTCTTGTACATATACACTAGTATGTATGAGCTTTCTTGACTTACTTACTGATAATGTTAGGTACTTGTTATGAATGTGTGAACCATGTTCTTTTCCTTTGTACCATAAGATACCTTAACTTCGGGACGAAGTTTCTTGAAGGGTGGGTGTATGTAACGACCCTAGTTGGATAAATGTTTAAGAATTATAAAGTCAAAATTAATTAGGGGATTAATTGTCTTAACAAGATATTAATTAAACAAAGATTGATATAATGATATTAATTAAGTTATTAATTAATTAAAGGTTATAATAAGTGATTAATTAATTAAATATTTAACTAAAAATTACATTTAATAACATGAGTAATGGATTTAATAGATTAACAATATATGATATAAAATGGTTACGTACCCAACAAGGGATAACATGTTAAACCCGAGAAGATAAAACATTAAAGGGAGGATCAGGGACAGGAAGGAGGGTAGGTGAGGAGGTAAATGCAAGAGTCAGTGTAGGAGGAATAAGGGGGTGGGAGGACGGTTGGACTTGTGGGGAGACAGAGAATTTCTGGCAGTGGCATTTTGATGAGTTGAGGCATCGGATTGCTGGAGGTTTTGGGCACGGGGGCCGGGATATCCATAGATATCTTGGAGCTAGGTAGTTTTCCTAGTTGGCAGGGAGGATAGTAGGTTTGGGCAGTGTTGTTCTGTGCATCAGGTAGCAGGAAGGAAACATCAAGGCATTCAGGCGACATAAATTAGCATCAAAACCAGGTAAGTTGTTAAATTTATGTATTGTTTCATTCTGCCAATGAAATCATTAATCATTGATAAATCTAAGTTACTGAAGTTGATGTTATGAAAATCAATATTATGTTATGAAGTTAATGTCTCATTTTATGGAATAAATTGCTTATGAAATATTGTGATGTTAAATTTATTTGGTTGTTACAATATTCCTGGAAGCAAGAAGAAACCCTAAAGCATTAAACTGAACCCTAGAAGACAAGTCAGCTCAAGGAAATATTTAATATTAAGTATTTAGCCTCCAGAATGAGAAGTCGACCCAAACAGCTCAGGCAAACAGTATAAATACAAGTAGTCAGACCTCATTTTGTACACACAACTCAAAATTTCAGCAGTGAAGAAGTGTGCACTGCAGAAACTGGGCAAGTGTGCAAGTTTGGGGAGTAGTTGCAATCGGTATCTACTACAATCTGTATTCTTGTTTTAGGCTCTAACTTTCTATTGGTTATGGTTGGACTTTCTGATCAGTCTTGGTTATCTTTTCTTGGTTCATTACCTTGGTTGGCTATTGGTTTGCTTCCAGAATCACTATCTATCAAGGTTAAGGTGTTCAGGGGTGGCTTCGGCCTATGGTTGGGTGACAATATTGTTATAATTTCTATGGTTAAACGAGCATATCTATTACTTTCTAACACATACATGACTATATTTATTGGCATTCATTCCTATAACAAGTTCTTATATTGTATTTCTCTGGTTATTATCTCATAACCAAATTAACATGACATTCTATTATGTCAGTGTGTGCATTCAAAAATTAAAAATATTTGATAACTATGACATGCCTCTAGACTTTACCACATCTAGTGGTATCTTATTCATGTTAATACATTCAAATAATACTATCCTGTGTATCATAAAAATTCAATTGAGGAAAATTCTAACCTGAATTTCCCTTTGGGAATTATGTAACATAATTTCAAAAGAGAATACTTTCCTGCATAGCTACCATTAAACAAATTTTATGTTACCTGATTAGTTGATGACAGTAGAATATTCCATGCTTGTTTTATCAGACTTATAACCAACACTTTATCTTTATGTTTCTTCCTTCCATATGCAACAACATCATGAACAACATGTTGCAAACATGCAATAATATTTTTATTTAGTTGTCCCAACAAGCCATAACATACTTGCTACCACGGAAATTGCAACAATTTTTTTCTCCCTATAAAATGTTTCCTTGTTGATCCCAGAAGTCTTTAATTCTTCCCAAATTCCTGAATATTCTTGTGCTCTCATAGTAGCCATTGTACATGATTATTTATGTCCTGATCACTTTCTATCCAATCACCCTTGGTTTCCATTTTCATTTACAACCAATAACCAACTGATATTAACCTTCAAATTTCGTTTATTCCCTGGATCCTACTATCCTAACTCATATTTGGATGAATTATAATTCCAAACATGATGTCTTATAGACTTTGGATCTTCAATATCCAGTTACTTTTCAGAAATGAACTCCTTCAGCCCTTTCCTGACTGAATACCTTAGTACTTGATGTTTTCTTGTACTCTTCTCTTCTCTTTTCCAACTAGCCTCAAACTTGACTTGCCTAGTCAATCTCTAGCATACTGTAAGGATGCACATATGCCTCCTTTTCTATCTGCATGGAATTAACTGAAAGTACTTATTTTACCTTACCATCATAGCTTCAAGTGATACCTACAACCTCTTGGTTTCCATTCATGGCTCTATGTCACTTAATATGGATTCTTGTAATGCACCATCTCCTCTGTATTCAAACCCATGCATAGAACCATTTTCTTCATGGTTACTTTATGTTTTCTCTTTAGAAATCATTTCACTTCTAAATTATTCTTGACTTGATATCTACTTCATGAATTCTTCTTCCATTATCTTAGGATGTTCATGGACTTGAATCCATCTAGGAGTCCTTCCTTGTGTACCTTCCATACTTGCAACCACATATTATGTTGATAATAATTTTCAACATTCCATTATTATTTGGATTCCTATGATCCAGCTCCTGCATGAACAAATTATAATTCCATTCATGTTCTCTCGATAACCTTGGTTAGTTAACACCAACTTATTTCTTGAAGAAATCTGATTTAGCCTTCTAACATTCATATTCAACTTCTATCATGCCATATTTGATGACCTTCATGTCATGCTTCCACTACACATTCTGATAGCAATAATGGAGGTGCTATATCCAACTATGGGATTGATCCTTGGAGATGTCACATCTTATCTCCAAACTCTTTTATATTCCATAAAACCTTCCTTCCTTATTCCCATTCTTTTCATATTAATATGAACTTATGGTTCATGCATTATCATGTATCACAGATGGCTGAATACCTAGAATCCTCTTTCCAAGACCTTTCCAATGATTTCCTCCTTGCTCAATTCAGAATACTGAGCATAAAGTTATAATTTTTTTCACAATGCTGCTTTCGGGAAGGCGATCTTTGTACAGTTGTTTTTATTTCACAAAGTCGAATTGGCTCTTGGATCCTTGTTGGATCCTCTCTTCAGGTTTACATACCTTCTTTACTTATTTTGATGTAGGTCTGTTAAATCAGGGACCCCATGGGCTCTATCTCTAATCCCTTCTTTGTTCTAAAAAAAAACAATTTCTGGGCACTAGCCCTCTTTCTTTGGCCCCCAATATCATGTGGCCATTGGTTGTGACCAAGAGATATTATGATAGGCGCTTATATAGAGCTTTAGGACCTTGGGGATTTTGTACCTCGGAGGTTTCCCTTTCCACACATCACAAACATCATAGAACATTGAACTAGCGAATTTACAAAGGACGATGGATCTACAGTCCACATTCTCTATTCATATCTACGGTGGACAAGAACTCCGGGACTCTAGGATTTGGTAGTTTCCAAAGCACATCACAACAAATCTCTCGTAGTGTCGCATTGGAAAAATCGCAAAGTGGGGTGGATAAATGATCCTTGGCTTCCCAGCATCCAACGACTGATATTTACTATGGAACTTCAGGCTTTGGGGTTTTCGAGCTGTCCATACTCTCAATCTTTCCGGAGTGCCAAGTCTCTGGACTATTGCATCTATTTCCAAGTGTTGTTTCCTAATCAACGGTCGAGATTAACTCCGACCCTCCATTCTTCGGGACTTTGGAGCTTTGAGGTTCAGGGACTTCGAAGTATTTCACATCTGCACACCCCAAAACTCTCAAATGTTGAATCTTTGAATACTTCCACATCACCCCCGAGACGTCATCATGTTACGTTACTTCGGGGATTTCTTCCTCCAATTCCATCATTAACCATTTCTTCCAAAGTGTCAAGTATCCAGACCTTGGGATTTGATGCCACACATCCCCTGTGACCATCAAGGGCCCCACTAACCATGCTCAAGAAGAGTGCCATGTGGAGGAATACTAGAAGCAGAAACATGGCCCAATATGAAGGGTGACACGTGTCATGTTCTAACTGGAGTTTCTAATTTCCAAAGGTTCTTAACTCACTAACACGTGGCACACATCCCATGTTTCCATGTCATCACTGGTGACATCAGCAGGCCACATCACTTCAAGACTTTGGGCTTCAGAATATTTTACACTTGCACACTCCAATTATCTCGAACGTCGAACTCCCGAACTTCTTTACCTTCTGGGGTCCACATGGTACAACTGTCAACAATTAAGGTGGTGGCACGTGGTATGCCTAGGAAGGGTCCACATCACCACTGGAAATGCCATCATGCCGTGCCACTTCTGTTCTTCGGCTTCGGAACTTCGGGCTTCGAGACTTTTCACACTAGCACACTCCAATTCTCTCAAATGTCAAACTCTCAAACAAGCTAATATTCTGACATGCGTCCCCTTTTATGGATGGTCTAGATCCACTCCAGACTTTGGGACTTCAGATATTTCACCTTAGCATACTTTGTTTCTCCCAAACGTCGAACTCCCGAATACATTGATCTGTCGACAAATGCCCTTTGTTTATGAGCGGTCTGGATTAACTCTGGACTTCGGGACTTCGAGAGAGTTTTCACCTTAGCATACTTTGTTTCTTCTGAATTTCAAACTTCTGAATACGATGATCTACCGACATGTGCCCCTTTTTATGAACGGTTTGAAATAACTTTGGTCTTCAAGAGTTTTCACACTAGCATACTTTGTTTCTCTCTAACGTTGAACTCTCGAACTGTTGTGAGAACTACGGATCACAATCACTTGCACGCAAATATGACGGTGAAGATATGTTTTTCACCATTGCGCCTTACCTCTTGCTCTTGGCTTGATCTAATGGTTTTGATTTGTCTTCGGCCGATCCAACAGTCAAGCACTTCTACCTAGATCTACGGTGTAGATCCACTATGGGACTTCGGAGCTTCGACACTTCAGCCCCTTTCACTCTCTAACTCATAAAATTCATCGAAGTTATAAATTCCTAAGGACTTTGGAGGTTAACTCTCATGCACCTTTTTCCATACCTGATGATTGGAAAATGTTGTCCTTTCCCCTGCGCAGATCCTATGGCCCAACTTCAAACCTTGTGGTTCCAAACCCTTAGTTACTGTAGTCTCTTTCTCTATTGTCTTTCCTTAACCGATATACCTTCGGATCTTCCAAACACAGCCAAGGTGTTCTCTTGGCACTCTGGGATTCTATGAAATTCAAATTGTGTCCCTCTCGACAACAATTTTCTCTGATATTTTGATTCCATAACCACTTATATGACCCAATTCAAGCTCAGTGTCGAAAACTGGGCTCTAAAATTCAATTTTGTCCATTTCACCAACAATTCCTTTCCGAAACCTTTTCTTCAACTTCCACTTTCCTTGCCCATATAGGTTCAGTGTTGAAACCATGCCTTTGATAAACATTTGTAACGTCCCTAACCACCAACAGGTCAGGAAACATCACTCATAAACATACTTTTCACTCTGATACCATTATGTGACAGCCCCAACCTTAATCTATTGGGCTATGCCACACAGAGATACTTGCAGAAACATCATACACATCCATATAAACATATAAGTGAAAATTATCATCTACCTATATATAAACATATGCAAATGACATATTCTAATAATAAACAGATTAACGCGGAAATAACAATAAGCCTACACATACAACATATACAATATATCCAAGCATTACCCATCAATTATATCCCATGTACAATTACACAGCATGTAAATGAACATAGAAGTGGCACTTATCTTTTAACAGAAGACCACCAACTGCATGCAGACCATCCACGAACCTCCCATCCATGGACCATGTTTCCCATCACTCTCACCAGTGGGTCACCCCTGAGCTAGGACTAAACTCCACCGAGCAAGGGATTCCTAGGCTAGGCAAGGTCGACAAGGAAGTCACACAGTTCAACAGGAAGGAATTCCTCCAAGGATCCACTTACGCCCACAACTCATAGAATCTCATTCCCCACATGCTTGTTCCACCCCAGGAGTGTACACCTTTACTGTCACATAGTCCATCGGTTGCTACATCTCCCTTTTCAAGGCTTCAGCAATAGGCTGGATCAGGAATTCTCAGAGCTTTGTAGTTGCTACTGGACTTCCTCTAGGAGAGCTCACTTCATCAGCACACTCTATCACAGGGAGAGAGTTGCTCACATTCTTGAAATCCTACTTCTTCTATCTAGGTCCTAAGTCTACAAGATAACCATAGTAAAAAAATAGGGTATGGGATCTGGTAATGGAATCAAGCCACACCAGTCCAGAGAAGACGTGGTTAGAAAAATAAAATGGCTAAGGTGTGATCTGGCTCAGGAACTACGCAGACGTGTCGTGCTTCACAAGAAAAAATAGTTAGCTTCATAACACGGTGTGCCCGTTTTTCCCCATGGGTTGCAGAGGTCAAAAAATGAGGAAATGAAGGCTGGTTGCATGAAGGCTCTCTCTCTCTCTCTGTATTCTTGCATTCCAGCATGGGTATTCTGCCCACCATGGCGAGGGAAACCCGACGAACTGACTTTCCCACCCAAAACTGCATGCGCCCAAGTTGACACATGTCTTCCTGAAGCTACATGAGCTCCACTTAACATTCGTTCCCTTCCCATAGGAACCTAGGAAAATATAGGTTATGTCCAAACCTTAGCCTCTAGGAAATAATAATACAATATTATTCCCTTAGAGGTAAGCCCTCTAGCTTAGCCCCTTTTCCTAGACTCTTAGCCCCTTCCCTTTCCCTACCTAGTGGAGCTTAGTCCCTCATAACTCTTTCTTCATGTTCATCTACAAACAATGATGTAATTATATTAATGATGTGAGTATTTACATATACAAAATCAGGCTTAATGGTCCTAGCATCTAGGCTCTCCGACCTAACAAACACATAAGCCTTCTAGCTTATTATAACTCATCTCACCAACCTATCAAACATGTTTACAATTCATAATTACAATTGGGGTTCTACCTGGGGATATTATAGGTGTATTTATACTTTTGCTAGATAACCTCTTTCCTTAACTTTAGGGCTTCTTGAATTTCTTGTTACAACCACTTTACCCTTTCATTAATTGACTTGTAACCAACTAGGGGATTCTTGACCATTCTTTAGGGATTCCAACTTCACAAGGCCATAACTCCTCAACCGTGAGGAAACACGTGGCATACCACCTATCACCGGAAACGACATGATGAGTACTATCCATATGTGAGTGTCTTACCTGCATTTGTATTTTCCTTCATGACCATATTCCTCAACCAACTTCAAATCCTATAACCACACCTTCGGGGTTTTATGTAGACTTCATCAAATGCACTCATCACATATGTTGACATCAACCACTCCATCAATGAAAAATAACTCACCATCAATATCAACCACATCTCTAGGGATTCCAAACTTCTTCAAGGGTTGACATCAATATCCAAGGGTTCACATCAATGACAACCAACTTTCCAAACCAACTGTCCAACAATATCCCCCTTTGGCATTGATGGAAACACTAATGGCATGCATTGATGGAAACACTTATGCTCATATGCATACTCATGCTCATGCTCCCTTTGTGACCATTTCTCCCCCTGTATCCATGCCATTTCTCTTATCTCTCCCCTTTGACATCAATGAAAAATGGTGTTTCTCATTGGGGTTTCTCCCCTTGTCTTCATGCATCTGTTCTTTCTTTATGTTTCCATTCCTTTGTTCTTTATCTTCAAATGCCTCTCTCTCCTCATATTTCCTTCCAAATTCCTATTCTCTTTAGATATCAATAGAAAAGAGTGGCTCTTTTGAAAGTATACCTTATTTGAATGCACTTGACTCTTACTCTTCTGATCTTTCTCTTTTTCTCCCTTTGTCATCATCGGAAAAAGGATAAATCCTCGTGTCGGTATGTCTCCCCCTGTCTACATGCTTCTAATATTTATTTCTGGATCTCTTTATCTAATGACTTCTCTTCGCTTGACTTCTCTACAAGATGTTTTGTAAATCAATGTAGGGCTACCCGTAAATATTTCCTTTACTCTCTTCTAGTGCTTTATTATTTTCCATTTGTGCTTCCTCTTGAAATTCACAGACATATATAAATAACATTCATTACTTGATTTCATCATTCACTTGTCATGTTCACTTGACCATATTGTTCATTGATTTATTGATGATGATATAGCTTTTGTTGATGGTTTTTCTTTCCCTGTTTTGTTGTTCCTTTCACTGCTAGTCTTTCTATGACCAACTGATTCCACTGATTCCACTGATTCCAATTGTAAATATGTTTCTATGCATCTTCTCTAACCCATGTTTTTTGTACCTTCTAAGCATCTCATGAATCCATCTTAGTCCATATGTCACAAACTATCCATAACTATGCTACTCAATTGTCCACAATGATGACCCATCTATCATTGTATTGTTCTAAAGACTTCTCTTGAATCTGCTACAATTGACCATCACATATTCATGTTTTTCTGGCTAAATCAAATATTTCCATTGATCTGCAATACATCTTTGCACATGTAATGAATATATCTCTTCTTTGAAAGTGTGTTAATGTTATTCCTTTGATATTTGTATGGGAACACATGATCAATCTGTCATTAAGTACTTATGTTATCTAATTGTTCTAAATATTTCCCTGCAAACACTTCAAAATGCTCGAGGGATGGTTATATGATTTGTATTAGCTACTGCATGGACTCCCCCTGTTCAATATTCATATTTACTGGGAGTCTCCAAGACATATGGCTCTTAACAATGGAGGAATATTCCCTAATGCTGAGTAATCTTCCTCTTTTCTGTAGACTCGTCATCTCTCTAAATTATGACTTCTTCCTTTTTTCCTATGGATACATGATGATATTGCACTACAACTCCTAAGAGTACAATATCTTGTGCCTATTCTTTATCCACTTGCTCTTCTTTTCTTTCTCACACCATTGTAAATCTTGCGATATATGGTATCATTTCATTATTCATCTATTATTCTTGCCTTTATTTTCTTATACAAGCCTTCTTATATCTGATATCAATGTTTTTCTTCATGGAGGGCTTTATCACACTTCTGCAATTCTGAGCTATGTGACCATAATTGTGGAATTTGTAACATTCAATGTTGTGGGGAGACACATAGGTATTTCTTGTCTAAACATGATCCGGATTATTTTCGGCACGAAATGAGATCGGAGATATAATAAAGAAATGCACAGAGATATTGCAGGTATTCAATAATATAACATAAATGTATCAGAGATGCAACCATAAACACAGATATATAGTAATACAGAATTTCTATTAATCAAAGAAATGTACAGAGACTGTAAAAATACAAAGTGAAAGACTCGCTAGAATGGTGGTAGCTTATCTCTGAGAAGAGATGTGACGGCTACTCGCATTCGCCAGAAGATGATTACAATGAGGCTCGGAAGGCATTTTTACAATAGATGGGAATGCAAAAATTCCTAGACATCCAAAAACCTAACCCTAGGAGATGAAGCGCCAAAAGCCATGTAGGCCCCATTTGGGTAAGTTAGTACATCAACTTCCTGAGGTCGTACCTTTTGCATACGATCTCCGTTTTAGGCGTGTGATAGCTCGTTGGAAAGGTATCATCGAGGAGATTCATTTTGGGGGCTCAATCATGCCTTCAGCTATCATTGAGAACCTTGATCTCGAAAAACCTTCATTTAGGCCCTCAAAATGGCCCCGGAAGTTAAAACCTGCTAAAAATAGTAAATTGCCAAAATTGCCAAAAAGACGGTTTGAGCCATTTGGAAAAGGTGGGTGGCCACCGATATCCACCTGGATCAATCCTCCCTCCTTAAGAATCAATGGTCTCCATTGTGTTGAGTTCCCAGGGGAGAGGGAAAAGCATTTGTTGAATCTGCATCTTGGTGAGCTGCTTGTCTTGCTGGAGACGTCGCCTTGCTCAGTTTGTGGAAATCTGTCACGAACCTGTTGTGGTTGAGGTTGCTCAACAAGTCAAAATACATGAGAGGACGATGTGCAGAAGGAATCTTTGCACTTTGTTGTAGCCTTTTCGACTTGCTTCTGTTGGATAGAAGGTGCCTGGGGAAAGGTTTTAGTAGTTGCAGTGTCCTTTTGTCCTCCTTTTGAACAGATTGTGAAGAAGCTGAATTTTGTAGTATGAGATACTACCTTGCGACACTTTTTAGGTGGAACAGTAGTTGGAACTACCTCTGGTATTCTGTAGAGATGACCCCCCAAAGTAACAATGACACTATGGGGTTGAGACTCATAAACAGCATGGCATCTCCACATATATGGTTGGCCCAAGAGAACATCATAGACATCCAGTGGGGCAACATCACATAATACCTCATCCTTGAAGGGTTGGATGCCATATGACAATCGGCATTGTTGGTTGACATGGATATCTCATCCTTGCCAAAGCCACCCAATGTTGTATGGCTGCGAGTGTGGTGTTGTCGAAAATCCCAACTGTTTGACGACCTCTGCTGAGATGAGGTTCTTCTGGATTCCGCTATCAACAATAAAACGCAGCGAGGTCCCCTTCACTCACATCTGTGAATGAAAAAGGCGCTCCCCCTCTTCAAGATTTGGTTCTTCTAGTTGAATTGTTGCGGTCGCGACAATAGCAGTGGGGTCTGCGTCAATGATCTGTCCTTTACCATTATTTTCATAATCAGATTCAGAATCAGGGTTCGGCTCTTTGTCTTTGATCTCGGCCACCAATGACTATTTTGAGCGACATTCATCGGTGTTGTCCTGGGGGCTTTTGTGGAACTCACACCATTTTCTGGTGTCCTTCTTTGTCTTCCCATGACCCTTCTTTTCTTGTGTCTTGGACTGGTTTTTGGGAGATTGCTTGTTAGGGCCGTCTTTGTCATACTTTGGTTTTTGCGGATTTGTAGACACGAATTCCCGTTTGTTCTGGTGCTTAAATTTCTGCTCAATTTTAACAGCATACCGATAAGCAGCACCGAGTGATGAGATGTCCAGAAAATCCATTTCAGTTTGGTTTGGATGTATCTGTGTAGAGCCCCACGGTATTTCAGAACCAAATGTCACTCAGAGTCTTTGATACCCAGCTTGGTGCGCAAGGTATGGAAGGTATTGGTGAACTCCGAAACTGTTTGGCCCCTCTCTTGCCGCAGTGTGGTCCATCTCATGTACTATTCCTCATAGTTGCCAACAGGGTAATACTGTTCTTTTACCGCATCCACAAAAAAATCCCAAGTGGGATCGGCCCCATATATTCTAGACTCCTCTGTGGAACTTTGCTCCCAGTAAGTTTCCCACCAATGTTTGACATGAGGGAGAGATTTAAGGAGTGCAAAGGTGATCTTTTCTTTATCAGAAAAATTGTGAACAAAGAAATAACCTTCCAACAGAGTTAACCATTTTTCTAGGGCTTCTGCATCTATCTGTCCTTCAAATAAAGGAATATCAAAATTAACTTGTGCCTTGAAAGGCGAGGTGCCTCCAAAGTGGTCGATTGATGAAGATGTGCCTGATGCTATCGGCAGGTGTTGAAGGATGTGGGAAAAATTCTCCATCATTTTGTCCCTCTGTCGCGTGAGAGCTTGCTCATGCAACAGATTGATAGGATCGTCTGCTCCGTCGTTTTTCTTTTCTTCCGCCATTGAGGGTTTCTTGGGTGTGTGAGAGAGATTGTCTTCAAGAGAGACAAGCTCGAGACCCAACTTTCTATACTCGGACCTTGTCGGGGACATGCACTCAAAAAAATGATCAAGAGCAACCTTCTCTGATACCACTGATCCGGATTATTTTCGGCACGAAATGACATCGGAGATATAATAAAGAAATGCATAGAGATATTGCAGGTATTCAATAATATAACAGAAATGTATCAGAGATGCAACCATAAACAGAGATATATAGTAATACACGATTTCTATTAATCAAAGAAATGTACAGAGACTGTAAAAATACAGAGTAAAAGACTCGCTAGAATGGTGGAAGCTTATCTCTGAGAAGAGATGTGATGGCTACTCGCATTCGCCAGAAGATGATTACAATGAGGCTCGAAAGGCCTTTTTACAATAGATGGGAATGTCAAAAGTCCTAGACATCCAAAAACCTAACCCTAGGAGATGAAGCGCCAAAAGTCATGTGGGCCCCGTTTGGGTAAGTTAGTACATCAACTTCCCGGGGTCATAACTTTTGCATACGATCTCCGTTTTAGGCATGTGATAGCTCGTTGGAAAGGTATCATTGAGGAGATTCATTTTGGGGGCTAAATTACACATTTATCTATCATTTAGAACCTTTATCTATAAAAACCTTCATCTATGCCCTCAAAATGGCCCCGAAAGTTAAAACCTGCTAAAAATAGTAAATTGCCAAAATTGCCAGAAAGTCGTTTTGAGCCATTTGGAAAAGGTGGGTGGCCACTGATATCCACCTGGATCAAAACATTTATTCCATATGCTCTGCAATCTATAGCCTTATATCCAAATTTAGTACAAATAAAACAATGACCATAAAAGAAACTTTCATACCTTGGAGTAAATGATCTTCTTTGTGGTGCATTCCTTCTAAATTCATGCCTCGGTTGATCATGGTCTTCTTTTTTGTTATTTCCTTCATAGTGATTTTGTTGCTTGAATGTGGATCGTCTTCTTGGAGATGTATCTCTATCATTTTTCTTTGATTCTATCTAATCATGATTCATTCCTTTGAGTACTTCTACATAACTCGTACCTTTTTTTTTCATTCCTCTTTTCTAGCAACCTAGAGTGCTTCTCTTCAACATTCTCTATTGATGATGTGGATGTTTCTCTCTCTTCAACGTTCTTTCCGAGATTGATGATTTTAACTCTGAATTTGAAAAATTATTCTTCAATATTCTCAACCTCTTCTTCTTTCTTCATCATATGAATCTTCATGAATTCTTTCATTCTCTTTGCTTCTTCAAGTTGGATCTTCATGGAGATGATTTCCTTTTCAAGTCTTCTTTCTTCTTGACCAAATTCTACTTCAAGTTGGTTTAAATCCTCATTTATTTACTTGAGATGATTTGTCAAAATATTTTATTTATTTTATTCTTCATCCTTGATCCATATGGATATCGATAGCCACCCACCTTTTCCAACTGGCTCAAAACAGCTTTCTGACATTTTTGGCAATTTACTATTTTTAGCAGTTTTTACTTCCGGGGCCATTTTGAGGGCCTAAATGAAGGTTTTTCAGTATCGAGATTCTCAATGATATTAAAAGGCACGATTGAGCCCTGAAAATTAATCTCCTCAATGATACCTTTCCAATGGGCTATCACACTCCTAAAACGGAGATCGTATGCAAAAGTTACGACCCCGAGAAGTTGATGTACTAGCTTACCCAAACGGGGCCCACATGACTTTTGGCGC